>JAKTVH010000096.1:15425-39496 GCA_030557105.1 Candida frijolesensis | reverse complement strand
CCTTAGCCAACAGCAAACGCTTATAAATAGATCATATACATCATGTGTACATGTATTTCTGTTTAATTCTGTACTGATCAAACTACTTCATGTCATACTTTATGGTGGTAATGCTATTACAAAGTCCCTCGGGATCTAGTTCTTGATCTTCGATAAGAACCCCTCTCTTTCCCCAGCACACAATACAATCAAGGGACATTTGCTCATGTGTGTATGTGGAGAGAGAAAAAAAATCTTTAAATCCGTTTTTTTTTTTTTAATTCAGTTGCTGTTCCCACCACCACCAAATTATACTCAATCTACATCATCGTCATGACTAAACGTCAAAAGGTTGCTTTGGTCACTGGTGCATCTTCGGGTATTGGATATGCTACCGCAATTGAATTTGCAAAGAGAGGATATAAAGTGTTTGCTGGAGCTCGAAGAACTGAGCCCATGCAGAAGTTGAAAGATGATTATGGAGTCCATATCTTCAGGTTGGATGTTAGTGATTTGGAAAGCGTCCGTGATGTACGTAAATTGATTGAGTCAGAAACCGGGGAAGATTGTTTGGATTTCTTATACAACAATGCTGGACAATCGTGCACATTCCCTGCAACTGATGTTACGGATGACCAAATGAAGCAATGTTTCGAGGTCAATGTTTTTGGTGCTATAAGAACAACCCGAGAATTGATCCCGTTAATTATCAATGCTAGAGGTGTCGTTGGGTTTACCGGTTCTGTTAGTGGAATAATCCCATTCCCATTTTCGTGTATTTACTCTGCGTCCAAGGCCGCTATTCATCAATATGCTGCTACTTTAAGGTTAGAGATGAAGCCATTTGGTGTTAGGGTTATAAATATAGTGACTGGAGGCGTGAAGACTAATATAGAAGACAAAAGAGAGTTGCCAGAAAACTCTCTCTACAACGTCCCAGGGATCACCGATGCATTTAATGCTAGAAGACAAATGGCAGCTAGAAACAATCCCATGCCAGCAGAAGCTTATGCTCGTAAAGTCGTTTCAGATTTTGAGAACGCAAAATTGGGCGGACAATTGAATTACTATCGTGGCAAAATGAGTACGTTCTTGGGCCATGTTTTAAATTTTGTTCCGCGATTTATTGTGGAATATGCTTTGGTTAGGAAGTTCCAATTGGTTGAAGTTTTTGCCTTTTTGAGAAAGAAGTATCTGAGAGAGAAATGTGATTAGACTACTTGATAATATACGTATAAGTGACTGTAAAACATGGACTGCTCTTTGTAAGTTGTCTTTTTGGTTGAATTTTGTAGTTATCCGCCCCGCGACAGTCTCTCCACTTTTGGCTTTCGTTCAGACAACAAACCTACCGCGTAAGAATTGCATATGCAAAATATCAAATGCGTTTTTTTTTATTTTTCATTACAGAATAGCAATCACAACACATCACCATAATGCTGGTCTCTCAGTCTCCATCCTTGTGGTACCGTGACAAGTGTGGTCTTCGAATAGGCGGTGTTTCGAGGTACACAGTGGAATACACAAGAATAGACTCCTCGGTATCACAGATATATTTCCGTCTCAAGAATGTTGAAAAAACAAGCATCAGAGCTATACATTTATTGAGTGGTCCGTTCATATTGTACTGTCACGTCGTACCCTTCAATTATAATCCCCGCAAATCGTTCAAACCTGAGGATATTTCAAAGAATAGTGAAGTGGTTTTTCACAATCAAATAAAGCCGAATCAATCTTTTAACGTTGTTCTCCTACTAAACCAGAACTCGTTAAAGGGAACAAACGATAGTGGCCACGATGTCTTCCAGTGGGAAATCGAAGTTATATCCCAGATTGTTATTACGACAAAGACGGAGGTTGTTTATGATTTCACCATTGGCGATGATTTAAGCTTCTTGAAAAAATTGACGAGCCACAACGTTGTTACACAAACTTTCAACAGTTTTGGGTCGGATACCAAAGTCAACCATGAAAGGAAACAAATAAATAATCTGGGTGAAGCGGGAATGAACAATCACGTTTATAATCCACAGTTACGTGTTAAGAAATTGACTGCCGATGATATATGGTCCAACGAACCAAAACATCCAGAGAAGCCGGTTCACTTGATTATCATCACGCATGGAATTTTTTCGAACCTAACAGCAGATATGCTTTTCATAAAAGATCAACTAGAACTGAAGGTTAAAGAAAATATCTTAGTCAGGGGGTACAAGTTCAATGCTGGCCGCACAGAGAAAGGGGTGAAGAGATTGGGTACCAATGTTGCCAACTATATAATGGCATTAATTCAAGAAGGAACTTACAAATTTGACAAAATTTCGTTTATTGGGCATTCGTTGGGGGGATTAGTCCAGTTGTATGCGATAAAGTATATATTGGTTACACAAGGGACGGATTTTTTTGACAAATTGAAAATCAAACCAGTCAATCTAATAAGCATGGCATCTCCTTTATTAGGTATTTTGAACGAGATGAATTTTTTGATATCATGGGTCTTGGATATTGGTACCCTTGGCAAAACCGGCCGTGATTTGACGTTGCTGAATAGACTTCCAGCCTGGAGTGACATTAGTATTGGTGATTCTAAAAAGAGAGATTCATTCAAGCCAGTATTAGAAGTATTACCTGATGATCCATTGGAAAGTTTCCTCGGCCAGTTTGAACAATTGGTTGTTTACGCAAATGCTGTTAACGATGGGATTGTCCCCTTGAGAACTTCTGCGTTGTTGTATTTGGACTATGAGGCGTTGGGAGATGTTTCAGAGCTTAAGAAATGCAAAAAAATTGATGAGCATCCTGAGTTGGAAGAGGAGAAACATCCCATAGAGGCAAACAGAAGCCGTGATAGTGTACTGGAAATTCCCGAGGAAGACAATCAGTTAGTAAGGGATATTCAAGACGCTACAGAGACCTCTGGCGAAGACGGTTGTCTGGGACAATCATCTGGCAAGCATCGGTTTCAGTTTGGCAGATCCAAATTTTTAGAGTTGCCAAGTTCAGATGCACCATCGCAGGAAGACCACAATAATCCACGTACACACAAGCACAATTTGACAAGACGGCAAAAGAGATACAAAAATTTTAGTGTTAAAGGAACAGATACTTCATTGTTCAACGAGGTACTACCTGAACCCAACGGTTTACGGGTCCAGGAATCCCTTTCAAGTCATGAATCCCAAAGTATAGTGGTTCCACCAAGAGCTTCGGCTATAGAATCTGCGGTCAGTACCATCGTCGCTCCAGTTCCATCAAATTTCTACTTGATGAATCCCGACCAGCGTCCACACGTCATATTCCACGACAAATATTACCATTTTGATACTCCGCCTGGTGATGATGACAAAGGCACCAAACATATGACGCTGGAATGGTTTATCTCTGTGGTATTTCGGTATCACAGTAAATGGAAATTGGAAAAGCAGAAGCAAATTGCTGACAAGTACCATACCTGGGGATGGAGAAAAGTTTTGGTAAACCTTCCTCCGGATGCACACAATAATATAGTGGTCAGACGGCGATTTGCCAACGGGTATGGCTGGGGGGTTATTGATCATCTCTGTGATCTATTCCGATCCTCGTCGGAGAATAAATTGTAGATTTCTTACAGGTTAGACTAGAAAACAATATTCTATAATAAATAATTCTTCTTTTTTTAAAAATATATATATATATAAACAAAACGAGTGACTCTCTTTCACTTACAAGAATCAGTAAAAAAAAGTTTGTACAAAAAAAAAAGATCATGATGACGTGGGGTAAACAACAAAAAAAGGCAAGACAGAAATGCAACAAAGCGATTGAGGACATCACTTTCCCTTTCATGCTTAAACAAAGCTAGTGTTTATTCTCTCTATCTCTATCTCTCTCAGTGTTTCACGAAAACGTGTGCAATATTCCTATTGGAAAGTCTCTGCGATCAATTGATCTTCTTCAGTAACGTGCATAGATTTGGAACCAGCAGCAACAGAGGCACTTGGATCTCTACCAGCATATCTTAATTTCAAGTCCTTGTAGTTTTGGGTTTCTTGTAAGACAGCTTCTATTCTTGGAGCAACAAAGTTGTAGGCACCCATGTTCAATGGTTCTTCTTGGGTCCAAACCAAATCTTCAATGTTTGGATATTCGTTCAAAGCATCACGTAATTGAGCGTATGGGAATGGATGCAATTGTTCGACTTTGATGAAAGCAGTGGTCTTGTCATCTTTTGCAGCTCTTGCCTTATGTAAGGCAGTGTAAACTTGACCAGTTAACAAAACAACTTTCTTCACTTCAGACTTTTCACCCAAAACATCTTCAATGATCCATTGGAAATGAGAATCACCGGTGAACTCTGACAAGTTTGATCTGGCTAATGGGTGACGCAATAATGATTTGGAGAAGATCAAGATTAATGGTTTTCTGAATTCTCTATGCATTTGACGACGTAAAAGATGGAAAACGTTGGCAGGAGTAGTAGGGTAAGCGACTTGCATGTTACAGTCTTGGTGTTGACGTTCTAACTTCTCTGGTGATGGGAAATAACGTTGATCTTCGTTACACAATTGCAAGTATCTTTCAATTCTGGCAGATGAATGTTCTGGACCTTGACCATCGTAACCATGTGGCAATGACAAGACAACACCAGATCTTTGTCTCCATTTGGATTCAGCAGCGGCAATAAATTGATCAATAAGAACCTGGGCGGTGTTTGCGAAATCACCAAATTGGGCTTCCCATTGAACCAATGCGTCTGGAGAGGTCAAAGAGTAACCGTACTCGAAACCTAAAACACCGTATTCAGATAAGGAGGAGTTAGAAATGCTGAATGCACCTTGATCCTCGGCCAAGTTAGACAATGGAGTCCATACAGCTTCACTGTTCTGGTCGTGCAAAACGGCATGTCTTTGTGAGAAAGTACCTCTTTCAACATCTTGACCGGAAACTCTCACATGGTAGCCTTCAAGAGCTAAGGATCCGTATGCAAGAGCTTCACCAGTAGCATAATCAATACCTTCACCAGTTTCAACACTCTTCTTTCTGGCGTTCAAAATACGTTTCAAGTTTCTGTGCACTTCAAATCCTTCTGGAGTTTCAGAAATGGCAGTACCAATCTTTTTTAAAGTTTCTTCGTTAACGGCAGTTGGCAAGTGTGGCAACACTTCTGTGGCCAATTCTTTTGGAGATTTGAAATCTTCCCATGGAGTAGTTAGCCATTCTCTGGAAGTTGGCTTATATTCCTTAGCTTTGGTGAAATTATCTTCCAAAATATTCCAAACCCATTTCTTGTGTTCTTGTATATCCTCAGCAGTGAAGGTGCCTTCACTAATTAATTGCTTCTCATAGATGTCAATGACAGATTTCTTTTTGGCAATTTCTTGGTACATAAGTGGCTGAGTGAAAGATGGTTGATCGGTTTCATTATGACCATGCTTTCTGTAACCGACAACGTCGATAATACAGTCAGTGTGGAAAGTGGCTCTCCACTCAGCAGCCAAGTTGAAAACAAAAGTACAAGCTTCAACATCGTCAGCATTCACATGGAAAATTGGGGCGTCGATGGATTTAGCAATGTCTGATGGATACAAGGTTGATCTGGCAAATCTTGGATCAGTGGTAAAACCGATTTGGTTATTGACAATAACGTGGATGGTACCACCCGTGGAATATCCTGGCAAGTTTGCAAATCCCATGGTTTCGTAAACCACACCCTGTCCAGCAAAAGCAGCATCACCATGCAAAAGGACAGCCATAGCCTTTTTGAAGCTGCCAATGTCGTTCTTGTATTGTTGGATGGAGCGAGTTTTACCCAAAACCACACCGTCTTCGGCTTCCAAATGAGATGGATTGGCTACAATGGACAAGTTGACATGTTTTCCTGAGGTGGTTGGTCTTGCATAGTTCATACCCAAATGGTATTTCACATCCCCTGAACCCTCATCGAATTCTTTAGAACCGGTGAATTCGGAGAAGATGGATTCGTTTGGCTTACGAACAACGTTGGACAACATGTTCAATCTACCTCTGTGAGGCATACCGATAACAACATCTTCAACACCATATTCGACCGAGGTATCAATCAAGGACTTCATACCTGGAACGACTGCTTCGGCACCTTCTAAACCAAATCTCTTATCGTTAGGGAACTTGGTGGACAAGAATGACTCGAAAGATGTAGCCCAAATCAAACGATCCAAGATTTGTCTCTTTTGATCTGGAGAGTACTTGTATGGTTGTGGAACTTCAATTCTATCTCTTAACCAGTCACACTTTTCTTTGGATGGGATGTGGACATATTCGACACCGAAGGATGAACAGTAGGTTTTTTCACAAGTGTCAATAATTTCTCTCAAAGTCATGCTTTTTTTGCCAGATTGGGTGAATCTGTGTAAAATACCTGGACCCAATGTAATTTGTTTGTCCAAATCTTTATCGGTAAATCCGTAATAGTCTAATGTTAATTCTCTAGGAACATTAGCATTATCGCCAAAGGATATTCCCAATGGATCGATTTTGGCCTTTTGGTGACCTCTAACTTGGTAAGCACGGACTAACAATTGCACCTTCAAGTGAGTGACAACGTCTTCTGAAATTGGACTTTGGCCTGGATAAAACCCAGCGGCACCACCAGAAACGGTTGGAACAATGGTTGGTGGGGCTTGGAACGCCTTGGATGGAGGAACATTGTCCTTCTCTATGTTCTTGAAATAAGCATTCCAGGAAGCATGCACACTGGATGGGTCTTGTCTCCAAGCGTCGTACATTTCGTCGACATAGTTGGAGTTGTTTCCTTGCAAAAACGTGTCGGTAGCGAGGAAACGTTTACTTATTTGGGTATAAGTAGTCTTTGGAATATTTACCTTCAAAAGCTGCACACGAGGGACAGCGGTTCTGAAAGCGGTAAGCATTGCGAATATGTATTGATATCAAATTACAACTGGAATCCGAGTAAGTAACCAGATCAATTTGTATTATGGACAGTAAAAGGACGAAAGAAAGGAAGAAAAGAGAAATGGTGAAGCAATTCAAAAAATTTTCTCCTGTTCTCTATTGGGTGGTAACGGTTCCGAAATGGAGGGAAATAAAAGCGAGCGTCCAGCCAAGACTCCGGTCCCAAAAAAAAAAAACTGTGTGAGTCGCATCCTCATCGTTGTGTTGTAGCTGTCCCTCCACAAATAGTGCTTCTATTAGTTTTTTCTTTTGACAACCCCGGGGGAAGTGTGAATAGAAGTTATGTCTCAATTTGCCGTACAAAACTTCTAAGCCGGGGGGGCGAATTTTGAACCCAACAGACGACGGATATTATTATTGAGTTCGTGCAACTGGTAGTTGTTCCGAAAAAAAAAAAAAAAAGAGATGCGGAGGATAAATTGTGACTCCGGGTCCCTCACTGTGTTAGGATTATACCCGGACATTAAGCACGGAAGAAATTTGCAGCGATTTCCACAATGGGGGAAATTTTCTAATACTTAAGGAGTCGATTCTGTCACGATGTACCACCGATCAGTCCGAGTTTTGATTCACAGAAATCGTCACGAGTCTGGCACTGTTGGGTAGGTTGTTCTTGTAACTAGGAGGCCATCCTGTGTTTTCAGGTACAGATATTGAGTGTCGTACAAACTTTCATGGTAACACATTGTACAGTGGGGGGGTCTTTCTTGTTTACTTTATTTTTATTTTTTTTTAACCTTTTCTGATTGGTCAGGAGCCACAGAAAAAAAAATGCAACCGCTGAAAAAAATTGACTTACACGTAGCATCATTACCAAATTGATAATAGTTATCAGACTTGACGATATGACAGTAGTCCGCTTCGTTTTTATTGAGCTTTTCTCAGAAATTGTTTACATAGTGGCTCAACTTGCACGTGTTCATGTATACGATTGGCCAACTCCATCCACCAAGTATAGATTTAAAGTTTAGATTGCTCTCACGTGACCACTGAATGTTTAACGCTTCTAATAATAAACTCTCTTCCTCTAACTTTTTATTACAGGATGGGTACCATAAACTCCTCAGAAAGCAATGGTCACTGAATTTCTGATCTTACAGATTTGCACAATAGCTTACTCGACTACATCATTCTATACGTATGAGCTAGCCAATTTTTTGACAAAGAAATTCGACTAAATGCAAACGAAAATAAAGAGATACGCACACCATATACCTCAAGTTATGTGTTTCGAATAACACCATGTAGTTTAGGTAGCCTCTCTTACAATCAGTGCTATAACAAGAAAGAACTACCATAGGAAGTGACCAGTCATTTACAACGCTGTACTCAAAACAGGGAAGGAACAACTGAACGGAGGAGATTATCCAACACTTCCCAGCAAATGAAACTGTGCCCACCAAGTATAGAATCAAAGATCGGCTACAAATGATTCACAGTTGTGAAGTGAGGGAACGATTGCGCAGAATAAAGAAGCTTCTGTCAACAAAAACACAGACACAAAACCAAAAAGGAGGCGATGCGACCACCATGCAAAAAAAGATTGATTTGCGATTTCCGGAAGAAACAACAACTGCAATCACGTTTTATGTATGCCAATTACGGGGGTAGGGGAGAAGAGCGGAGATTGACAGGTGGAGGCTGTTGATGTAGTTAACAACAAACCTCGCTTCATGCAAATACAACGTCAGAATCAATAGAAGAATGCAGTGCTATTGCTGTGTGGATTGAGAGCTCTTGCCAGCCGCTTTTTGCAAGTGAACTGAAGGAGAAAAAGTGTATAAATAGAAACTCTCCTACCCCTTCTTCACTAGTGAGAATAAAATAGAAGGCCAAGCCCATGTAATTTCTTTTTGCGGTATTTTTTCTTGCTTGTTCTTTGCCTAGAAAATACACAAACACACGCACACACGAAAAGTACACGCAAAAAAAACACAGACACACACGCACACGCACACGCACACTCACACACAACTACAAATACAACCGCAGCCCAGGGCGAGTGCAAGCGTAGACACTGCGGAATCTCAACGACCCAAAAAATAAAAAATTTTTCTTCACGATCTCTCTGTTATTATTTCTTGTTGCTATATCCCTGATTCTAGCAGCCACTACCACATATACATACTACTATCACCACTTCCACGTCTACCACATCTATCCATTCCTACACGCAACACCACCATCATCATCAATTCAACAGTAGCTATTCTTCATCACATACGTTGTACTCATCATAGCTATTCACCATGTTGCCATCTTCCCTACTTTCGCTTTTCACTATCCTCTTGGCCAGTTTAATAACTACTACCGAAGCTAGAAGAAAACTTTCAGCCACTTCGCTAGTTACATGTATGGATAATTCAGAAATCTCCCCAACTTATTTCAATGTTACGTTCAACCCAGATGACAGATCGTTGAGATATTCCCTTGATTTGACTACAGATATCAGTGCGTATGTCATTGGCCATATCCAGGTTTATGCCTACGGTTTCCTAATCATCGAGAAGGATATTGATTTGTGTTCGTTGGGCTGGAAACAGTTCTGCCCTATATATCCAGGTACTTTGCAAGTCGAGTCCGTTCAATACATCAGTAGCGAATACACCAACCAGATCCCTGGTATCGCTTATCAAGTGCCTGATATCGATGCCGTGGTCAAAGTCATTGTCAAGGACAGAGATTCCGGAGAACAATTGTCCTGTCTTCAATCGTCGTTCTCGAACGGTAAGACAATCAGTCAGACGGGTGTAAAATGGGCCACTGCCTGTATTGCGGGCTTGGGATTGATAGTGGCAGCCATGTTGTCCACATTTGGTAATTCCAACGCAGCATCTCACATCTCCGCAAACTCCTTGTCTCTTTTCCTTTACTTCCAGAGTGTGGTTGTGGTATCCATGCAAGCCGTGGAAAGAGTGCCTCCAATTGCGAGCTCCTGGTCAGAAAATTTGGCATGGTCCATGGGTTTGATTCGAATTCAGTTTATGCAAGATATTTTTCGATGGTACGTACAACTGACTGGTGGAACTCCAACAACTTATTTTATTTCCAGTACCAAGCAGATATTGGTGCAGAGACACAAAAGATCTTTGGACTACGTGGCTGGTCTCGCTAAAAGATCCTTGGATTATAGTTTACGTTCCAATCAGAATTTAATTGTTTTAAGAGGAATTAAAAGAATCGGTTTCAATTCAAAGATAGAGCCAACTTCAATTGTTGCCACAGGTTACACATGGTTTGCTTTGATTGGGTACTTGTTGGTTGTTTTACTCGTATTGATGAAATCCATCATTGTATTGTTGACACGTTTCAAAAAGGTGAACCCTCGAACTTTTACTGCTTTCCGTGGTAGTTTCCACAATGTGATTAAAGGATCAGTCTTGAGATACGTCGCCATTGGTTCTACGCAATTGGTGATTTTTTCCTTATGGGAGTTCACCCAAATTGATTCCCCAGCCATCGTTGTTTTGGCTGTTTTATTTTTGATATTATTGCTTGGTGTATTGGGCTGGTCTTTTATTAATGTCTTGAAGATTGGCAGAGAGTCCACAAGGAAATTCAATAACCCAGCCGCATTATTATTTGGTGATAGTAAGATTCTAGACAGATACGGTTTCTGCTATACCATGTTTCATGCTGATAAGTATTGGTTCGGAGTTGTTCTCACAGCATACAATGTCTTCAAGGGCATATTCATCGCCTTTTGTCAAGGGAATGGCGGAATCGGTGGGAAAGTTTCTGTTATCCCTATATTTGTTGCTGATTTGGCATACACTGTTTTCTTGATCTATACTCGTCCATATTTGAACAAGCCTACCAATATTGTGAATTTCATGATTTCAATAGTTAACTCCATAAACAGTTTTCTTTTCATGTTTTACAGTGATCTTTTTGGCCAGCCAGCTGCTGTTGCATCAATTATGGGCTGGGTTTTCTTTATTTTGAATGCTGCGTTTAGCTTGGTTTTGTTAATCTTGGTTTTAGTGTTTATTGGATTATCGTTGGTGTCTAAAAATCCAGATGCCAGATTTGCCCCAGTTAAGGATGATAGGACTTCATTCCAAAGAAAATCGTCGGTTAAGCAAAAGCTGGATAAACTCGTGGATGGGGAATTGGCAGACTTGGGTATTGCCGCACAAGACCATTCGGCAGATTGGGAAAAAGTATTGAAGGATTGGACGTAAGTTACCTTTCTTGTTTAAATAAATAAATAAAAATTTAGGAATATATATTTGTGGCAAAGGGTAAAGTGTAGTTCATGTTCCGAACACGGAGGGGGGGAGGTAACACTGACTCGTGATCGACACGCAGGAAGTTCCTAAGAATCTTAACGACCAAGATCTTGTTGCGATGAAACAGAGATAAAATAGGGTGACATAACCCTGTGTTTCGAGCAGGACATCACAAATTGTAGCAATGTTAGCTCATCTCGTTTTAAGAATAAATCTAGTATGCTTTCTCTATGGACGACCCAAACTACTTGTAATAGAGACTGCTAGTAGAGCTTTAACAAATGAAAAACTCGTTACTATTTGGATGATTTTATCTAATGTCACCGTTAGCCATTTGGTTGCTGGTGATGAGGTGTACGAAACGCTTTATTTCCTTTAATGTCGATATATGCCCAAAGCAACCAATGACTTTAAAAGCCATTCTTATGTACTTGATCTGATAATCTATCATAGCGAATCTTTTACAGCGCATCAAGATCTCTATTTCGGACCCATTTGAGTTCAGACAATGTTTACCCCCGACGTCCACTCTATTGGTGTCCCATCAAACCAATAGCCATTGTCATGGATGAAGTAACTTCACGGAATAAAAATTGAGCAACAAATCATTTTCCTTCTTACATTGATCCCGATTTTTCATTTTGGGCAAGGTCATCCATCTAATCGTCTATTCTGTCCCAATAACTTTCTAGCTGAGCCAAGATTCTGTTTGAGACTTTTCGCTCAATAGTGGAGAGCCATATGTTGATTTTTTGCTCCCATTTCATACCTTGTAGAAATTCTTCATCACCTTCAATATCTGGGTTTTCCTTCTCATTTGCCTTATTATACAGTTTAATCAATTGATTAAAATCAATCGGAGAAACGAGCTTGTTTAATAAATCGGCCGAAAGGGCTATTGCCCTACTAATGAAATGTAAATCAGCTTCGCAGTATACGTAGTTTTCATTCACCTCTATTTTTGTCGCCCAAGAATCTTTGAACATATCAGGTGTTTCACTGGTCGAAAACCTCAAATTTAGTGGTGTCAGCGTGGTTAGGTAAGGAATTGTTTGAACGATACCGGGATTGATAACATTGTGCAACTTATTCTCAAACCATTGTGTGGTTGAATCTTCTGCAATTAATGGGGAGATGGGACGGGATAAATTGGGATCGCATTCGATTCTAATTTGTTGAATGACGAAATCCAGTGACGTGAATTGATGAAATATCTGTCTCTTAAGATCCATAGGAAGAATGCACTCAAATAAGCCTCCCACAAATGTATGCGGCATAAAAAAATCAATCTTGCGCCTAGCGTATTTCTTTCTTCGGGCCATTTTGTAACAAACCAAGTTTCTCGACTCCCATTGAAGTGAGGATTGTGGATCCTTTGACATAAGATCCTGATGGTGATTGAATTTATTCTTACCGGTATATTCTAGCCATTTACCATTTGTAAGTTTTTCCAATTGGATATCCATCTTTTTCCTTAGCAATCGAGACATTTTCTTGCTCTTGTACATAATGAAGCCAAATATTCCAACAGTATATTCCTCAGTGTCTTCTTCATTATCCAATATTTCAGGATCTCCGATGATATCGTGTGCTGGTAGCGTAAGCATCTCCCCTAGCTTGGGTTTGAGCATACAAAAGGGTTTATCCCAGTCAATATTTCCACTTGAATCAGTTCTAATGACCTTTTGGTAATCCACCTGGCCATGATTACAGTGTGAAATGGTGATGAAATGCATTGAAACAGGCAATGTGTAACCAGATATCTTGTACTGCCTGGTGATTTTGAAACCAGTAAAGGGGAAGAATGGCATCAGTTGTTTGGGATCGCAAATCTTGTGTTCTTGGTTGTACAACAATTTGGACCAAATAGTCGGCGTTATACATAGTACAATAAATAGTAAGATCATTTCAAGATCAGCGTGTCATCCTCTCTCAGAACATAACAAAGCGTAGAAAATGGAGCAGCAATTTTTGCTGATTTTATTTTTTTTTTTTTTAGTAAATTTTGCAATCAAAATCACGTGACTCAGATTGGCAAATGTCTTTTTGAGATGAGGTTTATAAAAAAAAAAAAAAAAGCTGCCTACAACAAGCTGAGACAGGAGCTTTCTTTGCACACTTTAGCATGGACCAACAACAGCAAAATAATAAAGCTCACAGAGGAGGTTCCAAGAAAGCTGGAGCGAAGAAAAAGCTCCACAATGATGGGCAGAACAAGAAGGCGTTTGCCGTGGCTGCTCCAAGAAAGTTAGAGCGAATGGCAAGAAGATCTCATGATGTGAATGAAAAGAAGTTACACGTCCCGATGATTGATAGAACCCCCGATGACGACCCCCCACCTGTAATTGTTGCAGTTGTTGGACCTCCGGGAACGGGTAAATCCACTTTGATAAAGTCGTTAATTCGAAGATTAACGAAGGCCTCCCTTACTGAAATCAACGGACCAATCACAGTGGTTAGTGGGAAGAGAAGAAGATTGACCTTTATTGAAGTAAACAACGACTTGAACTCGATGATTGATATTGCGAAAGTTGCTGATTTAGTTTTGTTATTAATTGATGGTAATTACGGGTTGGAGATGGAAACGATGGAGTTTTTGAATATTGCCCAACATCATGGTATGCCAAGAGTGCTAGGTATTGCTACACATTTGGACTTGTTCAAGTCCCAACTGACTTTGCGTACTAGTAAAAAAAGATTAAAGCATAGATTTTGGACAGAAGTTTACCAAGGTGCCAAATTGTTTTATTTGTCAGGGGTTATCAATGGTCGTTACCCTGACAGAGAGATTTTGAACTTATCAAGGTTTATTTCCGTGATGAAATTCAGACCGTTGAAATGGAGAAATGAGCACCCATATTTGCTAGCTGATAGAATCACTGATTTGACGCATCCTCAGTTAATTGCAGAGAACCCTAAATGTGACCGTAAGGTAGCTGTGTATGGTTATCTTCACGGTACGCCTTTGCCATCAACTAACGCTCATATTCACATAGCCGGTGTCGGAGATCACTATGCTGAGTCTGTTGAGAAATTACCAGATCCTTGTCCAACACCCTATTTTGAACAAAAACTAGAAGAGATTGAAAGGGAAAAGTTGAAAAACGCAAATGAAGCTGGCGGTCAAATCGCGAAAACAGCTAGGCGGAGAAAGAGATTGGAAGACAAGCAAAAGATTATTTACGCACCGATGTCTAATGTAGGAGGTGTGTTAGTCGACAAAGATGCTGTCTACATCGATATTGGAAAAGAAAGTTTCACAAACTCCGGAGAAACCAATGAGATCCAAGGAGAAGGAGAAAAGCTCGTTACTGATTTGCAAGAGGTCACAAAAACAATGGCTGAAAGGTTGGAGGAAGATTCAGGGTTGCAGTTGTTTTCACATTCTAAAGTATTGAAGGAAGTGGAAGAAGCCTTGTCAGATAATGATGAATTTGAAGATGGCGAAGAAGACGGCGATAATGACGACGGACAAGTGGCTGATAGAGGTCGTTCTACGTTAAGAAAGGCAAGAGTATATGGAAAATCTATTACTGAGGATGATGAATTTGATGACATGGATTCTGCCGATGAGAACGAAGAAGATTATTCCAATGATGAGGATGATAATATGCACGTACCAAAAAGGATAGACGCTGACTTTGGAACCAATAGCAAATACCGCGAAAACGATTTAGAGTACGAGGAGGATTCAAGTTTATCGTCTGATGATGACTATTATCAGTCTGCTGCAGCCAAATTGAAAGGCTCTATGCAACGAAAATGGAACATAAACAAATTGCTATATTTGAGTAATTTGGAACCGAGCGATGTTTTGAAGAAATGGAACAATCAAGAAAATGACGAGGTTGAAGAAGACATTAGAGAAGCTAATGATGAAGACGAATTTTTTACTAAGAAATCAAGTGCTTATCTCAATGAAGATTTGGATTATTCTAAGCCTAGCTTTCCTGCTCTTGATGTTTTGAAAACAAGGTTTGATAGCAACTGTGAATCGGATAGTGATGAAGATTACGAAAATGGTTTTAAAATCTTGAAATCCCGTATGTTGATCGCTCCAGACTTGAGGTCAGAAAATGGTGACCATGCTGAAGGAGATGAAAATCATGAAGATGGAGATGAAGAATTGTACGGAGATTTTGAAGATTTGGAGGCAGAAAACAGCGGAGAACAAGAAAAGAAGGACGAATCAGAAGAGGATGATTTTGCTGACTTTGAAGCCGAGGAAGATAAAGAGACCACTCCAAATGAACCAAATGAAGAAGATATGACTACTCAGGAAAAAAGAGAATTAAATGCTGCCAAGAAGGCAAAATTGAAATTACAATTTGAGGAAGAAGAGGACAGGGAATTTGGGGCGGATGACCCAGAAGAAGAGGCCGAAACTTGGTACGAATTTCAAAAAAATAAAATGGCTAAACAATTAGACATCAATAAAGCTGAATACGAAGACATGTCTCCTGATTTGCGTGTCAAGATTGAAGGGTATCGTGCCGGTTCGTACGTGAAAATAGTGTTCGAAAACATTCCATGTGAATTTATTTCCAACTTCAATCCATTGTATCCACTTGTATTGGGTGGATTGTTAAGTACCGAATCCAGATTTGGAATCATGAATGCCAGAATAAGGCGCCACAGATGGCACAAAAAGATCCTAAAATCACAGGATCCTCTAATTGTTTCGTTAGGTTGGCGCCGTTTCCAAACTATGCCCATATATACTACCAGTGATTCCAGAACCAGAAACAGAATGCTTAAGTACACACCTGAACATGCGTATTGTTTTGCTTCATTCTATGGACCATTGGTGGCTCCGAACACTACGTTTGTGGGATTCAACATTGTGGATAACGAGTCTACTACAGGCGCTTTCAGAGTCGCCGCAACCGGTATTGTTGAAGATTTGAATTCCAGCACTGAAATAGTCAAGAAATTGAAGTTGGTAGGATATCCTTACAAGATATTTCGTAATACAGCTTTTGTTAAAGATATGTTCTCAAATTCGTTGGAAGTTGCTAAATTCGAAGGTGCGCAGATTCGTACAGTTTCAGGTATTCGAGGAGAAATAAAACGTGCGTTGTCAAAGCCCGATGGTTATTTCAGAGCCACTTTTGAAGATAAAATTTTGATGTCAGATACGATATTTTTGAAGACATGGTATCCAGTAAAGGTTAAGAAGTTTTACAATCCCGTCACGTCGTTGCTAATGGGCAAGCAATCGGAATGGAAAGGTATGAGATTGACTGGACAAGTTAGGGCCGATGCAAACATTGCAACTCCTTTGAATGCAGATTCCCTGTACAAGAAGATCGAAAGAGTTGAAAGAAGATTCAACCCGTTGAGAGTTCCGAAATCCATTCAGGCTGACTTACCGTTCAAGTCTCAAATACATGCCATGAAACCTCAAAATAAAAAGACTTACATGAGCAAGCGTGCTGTTGTTTTAGGAGGCGAGGAGAAGAAAGCGCGAGACTTGATGCAAAAGATTAATGTGACTAGAAAGGAAAAAGAGTCCAAGAGAAAGGCGAAAAAGGACGAGAAGTTTAAAGACAAGTTGAAAAAGATGGCCAAGGTTGAAGATCTTAGAAAAGAGAAAGAACGTGATAGAAAGAAAGAGTATTTCAGAAAAGAAGGAAATAAGAGAAAATTGGGATCAAGCGAAAACCAAGCCTTTGGCAAAAAACAAAAGATTTAGCTTTTCCGTGAGTATATGTATACTATTCCACAACAATAAATTATAAATTCTATCATTTAATCAGTTTCAATATGTTTGATGTAAAAAAAAATAAAGACTAAAAATGTAGTTGACAAAACTATCACAAGTCGTCGTTAATTTCAAATATGATACTCGAGGAACCTTGAACTGTCGTCATTGACCAACATATCGTCCTCGTTCCAGACGATTTTCATCACATCGTAAAACTCTTTCGCGTAGAATATTGAAATTCCATATTTTTTTGCATAATAGTCCTCCACTTCATGCATTTTAAAATCTGGCTCATCATTGTCCTTCAATAGTTCGTTGATCAAATTGTGGTCCAAAACCTCTCCCGCTTCCTCTATGCTTCGGGTGTATTCTTCAATCAAATCTTTACGGTTCTCGCGAGGAACGATCATCCGTCCGATTTTACGACTCAAATGAGCGCCCATAAGCTTCTCTTTCACCCCACCAATAGGCAAAACCAATCCTCGAAGCGTTATTTCTCCAGTCATTGCAATATCCGATGGCACGGGTTTATCCAAGAGAACAGATAAAAACAGAAGCGCCATTGTAATACCTGCTGACGGTCCATCTTTAGAGACAGCCCCCATCGGCACATGCATATGTATATCCAAGTTGTTGAACTTGTCCAACAAGCGTTGAGCCTCTTTGTCATCGTCTGTCTTTAACAATTTTTTATAAAGCATCAGCTTAATGAAGATCAAACCAATTTTACCACTTTCCATCAAGACTTCGCCCAACCTGCCTGTCATGTTCAAACTTGCACCAGTACCTCCGCCACTCGCATCGTCATTGCAGCCTCGTCTATCAAATCCTATGCTCTCGAATACCAAAACAGACCCGGATCCATCGGAGTTGTACGATAACCCATTGACAACACCCACTCGGGAATTTCCTATCGATGTTCCATCACTTGAAACAATATCGTCAGGAGAATAAGGCACGCCCAAATAGATTGGTAAATCTTTCACATCAATATTCGGATTGTAAGACCCACGGTCCTTGCTCACCCACTCACAGTACTCCACTGCTTTGAAGCGACACAATGTTCCTAATTTTCTCTCAAAGTTTCGAACTCCAGCCTCTCCTCTGGTGTACTCAACTATAATCTTCTTGAATGTTTTATCGCTGATCTTGACATAAGCATCAGACGCTTCTGGGAATCCGTTTCTAGTAATTTGTCTTGGCAACAAATATCTCTTCCCAATAATCAACTTCTCGTTGTAGTCATATGCACCAACTTCTATCATTTCCAATCTGTCTAACAATGGACGCGTCATATTCCAAGGATCGTTTGCTGTGCAAATAAAAATGACTTGCGACAAGTCTACTGGGAATCCCAAGTAATGATCCATAAAAGTGTTGTTCTGTTCAGGATCCAAAACCTCTAACAAGGCAGCAGAAGGATCCCCGTTGAACCTGTTGGCACTAGAATTACCACCGATAACCTTATCAATCTCGTCTAGCAATATTACAGGGTTCATACACCTGGATTTACGTAGCGCCTGAATTATGATACCTGGCATGGCTCCAACGTAAGTTCTTCTGTGACCACGGATCTCGCTTTCGTCTTTGATGCCACCAAGTGAGATTCTTTGAAAGTTTCGGCCCAATGCTGTCGCGATCGACTTGGCTAACGACGTCTTTCCTGTTCCTGGAGGACCAGCAAGCATTATTATGGGTGATCTGTTTTTCTTAGCTACCAGGATGGATTCTGACGAGTTAGAGCCGTCTCTCTTCACTTCAAGAATTGATTCCTTATTTTTATTCTTTGCCTGTTCTTTGGAAACGTATGTCTCATCACCATTTGCAATTACAATACCTGAAGATTGTTCACTTGCGGTGTTTCCAGACACTTTTGGCAGTTTTACCACAGCATCGTTTGTTTGCTGGTTCGAGGCGTTGATTCCCAACAATTTCAAAACCACCAAGTATTGAATCAATCTCCTCTTGACATGTTCCAATCCGTAATGATCGTCGTCCAATTGTTTCTTAGCAATCTTCAAGTCAATTTCTTCGTTGTTCTTAAACTTGGAAACATGAACGTCCCATGGAATGTCCATGACAATTTCCAAGTAGTTACGCAACACATGAAAATCTGCATTCCCTCCACCTCCGGGAGAGTTGGCAGACATTTTAACGCGCTTGAAGTCCTTAGTTATTAACCGCTTGGAATCCGACGACAAACTGGAGATGTGCGGCAATTTGTTTTTAATAAAATTCGTAATGGCTCTCAACTCATCGTCGTCATTATCATCATCGTCTTCGTCATGCACATCGCCCCTTCCTGGTTCACGTCCATAAGAATTTGACGCATGCTGCCTTGGCTTATTGGTGAGCAGGCTTCTCAGGTTTGATGATGATGTGGTCGGTTCTTTGTCATATCTTCCAACAAATATCTTATCGACTTTAATTGATTTGCTACAACATTCGCCTTCTGAATATTGGTAGCCTCGTTCTGAAACCAATTGTTCACAAATGTATTGTTAGAATGCAAGGTTTCAAATACTTGGTTCAACTGCAATATCATTTCAGACATCACACCACCTCGTTGGTCTATCTCGTGGCTATTCAATAACTCTAACTTCTGTTGGTTTGGGAACGGTAAAATCCCACAGGTCAAATCAATCAATCTCAAATACGTCTTGCCGTCGATCTCATATCTGCCACTCGAAAATTGGGAGAACAAGCTTTGCAAGCTGGTAAAAGCCTTGTTGAAATCTTTTGAACCCACCAATTGCAAGTACAATGAGTTTGCCAATGGATTAAGGGTCAACAAATCTTGACGGTTGTCTGGTTCGTCTGATGGTTCTGTTCTTCCTGATTTGCCAGAATTGTTGTCGCCTCTTTTGGCCAAGGACAAGTTTCCGTTCCTATTAGAATTACTGGAATAAACAGACAAGGCTCGACGGTAATCGGAAAGAAACCTTTCAATAGAAGAATGCAACTGTTTATAATTTGTCTTCAAGCTCTTGAACTTTGTTCTGATATCATGAACTTGATTATTCCAGTCTATGGCAACCACCTTTTCATTTGATTTCATGTTCGACCGGGTTTCTCCGTTGGCATCGTCCGTTAAAACACCTCTGGTAATAGCTTGAATTGTCAATTTAATGTTTGTGGTATCATCGACTATCCCAATAATTCTAGCCACAGTAACGACTTGGGTGTTGTTTTCATACGGAACCTTGATCTTGCTCTGATTCGGGATAATAGCCAAGGCCAACCAGTCAAACTCGTTTGGCTGCGTCCAACCGTCGTCCGTCTCCTCACTCCTTGAATTCACCCTGGATTCACTTTTGAAAAGCTGGGTTATGCCTTGAACAGCCTCTCGAGAGACCACGCTTGGATTATTGTCGTTCAGTTCGCTGTCGGCATCCGGCTGTTTTTCATTTTCCCCAAAATCATATTCGTTCAACAAGTTGTTTATAACCGATACTTGGGACACCAAGTTTTTATAGCGGTAAAGTAACGCGGCAGCCTTGAATCTCGAGAATGTGACATTATATATAATTCCTGGCAACAATACCAAATTGGAATCCAACGTATATGTTGGCAAAACTATCTCCTGTTTCAAATTAACTGGTTCGCCAGAACTACCTGCTGACGCAGATTGCTTTCTCCTGTTTCCGCTATTGTCGTTCTTGGCCATCGATGAAAGTAATAACTATTTCTGATTCAGATGTCACTTCCAGTGTGAATAATATAAGTTGCTGAAAGGAACCATATTCTGTTTTTTTTTTTTTTTTGCGGGGGACGAGAAAGGAGGTGGATTTTATACAGGATAAGGATAAAAATGAACATGATTTTACGCTCTTTTTTTTCGCCGTCGATAGATAACCCGAACCTGAGAGCAATGCACCACCTCGGCAAGCACCCCCACGTCGGTAGAATCAATAACCTCAATCTTACAAAAAAACAACGGTGTATTTTACAAACTGGTTAATGGGATCTGCATATTTGGTGGCCATCACCTTGTTGTGCAATGGAAAGAATTGAGACGGAAGAATAACCGGTTAAATGTTCCGCAAGCGTCCCGCTAATATTTCAGTATTTTTATCGTACACAACTTTGTAATTTTTTTTTTTAGTTTTGTTTTTTCACCATCAAAATGTCAACGACTCCAAAACCAAGCAACAAGGATCACGAAGAAACTCATTCCCCCACTCTACATGACTCTGAAAGTTTCAATGACACAGGCGACATTGATGATGGGTATGTGAGCCTCGACGAAGAAGACGAAGAGCTCATCTGGCGAGTATTTTTTCACGAATTAGAAAAGTTTGACAACAATGGATCCAATACGTATGAAGAGAGTTCCGAAGAGGAATACGAACTTGACGACGAATCCCAATTTGTTTCTAAAGACGACGAAAGCGATTCGTCTACAGATGACGAAGATTTGACTGACTTGTCGGATGTGGATGATGCCGAATTGGTTGCCAAGTATAGAGCATTGAAGTCGGAGAAAGTTAATAGAAGTCTCAGTGAAGAAGAACAACGGAGACTACTAATTGCAAACTTCACAGATGATCAGATGGAAAGATTTGAGGCGTATAGAAGAATGACCGTGAATAAGCCCGGGGTCAAAAAAATTTGTAACGGTATTGTTGGGCACACGATTCCACAAATAATCGCTGTTGTGATGGCTGGTATCTCGAAGCTGTTTCTCGGTGACATTATAACGAAGGCATTTGAAATACAGGAAAGGGATTACAAGAGCCGACTTATTATGGATATCGAAGATAAAAAGAAGCAGAAGAGGGAAGTGATAAATAGCTTAAAAAGAGGGCAGGAGATCGAGGTCGACGAAAAAGAACTAAAGTATGAGGGTGACGCAGTGCACCCTCTACAGCCGGATCACATACGGGAGGCTTGGAGGTTGTACAAGACTGAAAACAGCGGATACCCAGCAGCAAAGAAGCGGAAATCGGGAGACGATGGACCGTTCTACGTTTAGAAGTATAACCTTGAAGGTGAAAATAGATCAGTAGGTATACATTACTTTGGTTTGTAAGATTTTGAATGCTGCAGGTGATTACATTCCTGCAAACGAAAATAAATATATTAAAATGACTCTACCTAATGTATTGACATTAATAGTTAAATTACTTACAATGCAGACTGTTCACTGTTTTGCAATACCATTTGTATCTATGAGATTTACGTCTTGAAATGCAGGGAAACGTACTATTGCATTTGTAAAACATTTTGGAATGCCTTTGAAGATATTGACCATACAGTCGTTTAGATAGATGTTTGTAGTTTCTGTCTTTTGTTGAACTTCTTTTCATCTGTATTAGGTTTGCTCCTGTCCGATCTAGCTATGTCTAAACACGAATCAAGCGCGTTTGCGGATAAGTTTGAAAAAGACAAAACTACTAACGACGAGTCGGTCTATTTTGCTACCCCAAACACTCAAGACTCCGTATCCACCAAGAAAGAGCACAGCAATGTTGACGTTGACTCCCAACCTGACGAATTATCAATCGATGCTGACCAATTGGCAAAGAACCCATTTTTAGACCCCAAGGTAGCCGAATACTACGACGATTTGTACAGGTCTACCAATTACGAGAGCTATTCTGCATTTGATCCTCAATTTGAATGGGACGAACGTGAAGAAAAGAAGGTTGTCCGTAAAATTAACGTCAGAGTGGCGTTGACGGCTTGCATCCTTTTCATAAGTTTGCAAGTTGCGAGAGGTAATTTTGCACAGGCGGTTCTGGATAACTTGTTGCAAGATTTGAATTTGACCACCAACGACTATAACACGGGTAACACCATCTTCACCGTTTGTTTCCTCCTTGCAGAGATACCATCTCAGTTAATTTCGAAAGCTTTGGGTCCTGATATCTTTATCCCAATTCAGATTTGTTCCTGGAGTATTGTTGCAATGTGCCAGTCTGCATTGTCTGGTAAAACCTCGTTCTATATCACAAGAGCTTTGATTGGTGCGTTGGAAGGTGGATTCATTGCTGACTTGGTCTTGTGGTTGAGTTACTTTTTCACTAGCAAGGAGCTACCAGTTAGATTGTCTTGGTTCTGGACCACCTTGGCTTTGGTTCAAGTAGGTACTTCCTTATTAGCGTTCGGGATATTGCGTATGAGGGGAATAGCAGGAATGGCAGGATGGAGATGGTTGTTCTTACTTGAAGGTATTTTCACTTTGCTGATTGGAATTGCAGGTTTCTATCTAATGGTGCCGTCCGCCGTGCAAACCAAGAATTGGATGCATCCTAAAGGTTGGTTCACTGAGCGTGAGGAGAAGATTGTCGTCAACAGGATATTACGTGATGACCCCACAAAAGGCTCCATGAACAACAGACAAGGTTTGACGGTAAAACAGTTAATTCAAAGTTTACAAGACGTCGACATCTTCCCCATAATGGCAATTGGGATCATGGCTTATATTGGAACAATGACGTTTGGGTCATATTTCGTGTTGCTTAATCGTCAGATGGGGTTCTCCACCTTTGATACCAATCTTTTGATGATCCCGCCTCAGGTGTTACACATAATCTTTTTGTTGTCTATTACCTGGTTTTCCGAGTATGTCAACGAGCGGTGCTTCGTCAGCTTGATATCCCCTATATATGCTGCTATTATCATGGGCGTGATAAGATGGTGGCCAGGTAGTGGCAGGGAACAATGGCCCACCTATGTTTTAAATATGTTATACTCGGGTCAGCCATACATCCATGCCATCTGTGTTGCTTGGGTGTCCAGAAACTCAAACGGTGTCCGTACCAGATCCATTTCCAGTGCGCTCTACAACATGGCCGTCCAGTGCAGCAACATCATTGGTCAGAACATATACAGACAGGATGACTTGCCCTTGTACAAACGAGGCAACTTGCAATTGTTCTGTTTCAGCTTGGCCACCATACCTATTCTTTTATTCACCAAGGGGTACTACGTCTACAAGAACCGCAAAAGAAACGCTATTTGGAATGCAATGACAGAACATGAAAGGGACACCTACAGAAAAAGCACGAAGGACGACGGGACACGAAGATTGGATTTTCAATTTGCTCATTGAGCGTTGGTTACTGATGCTCCACATCTTTGATGGGTGTCAAATCCATCTTTGTTATCAACGATTTGCTCGTCATTGTTTCAAAATAAAGATATCATTTTCGATGTATAATTGTACCCCCTCTACAATGTTACGATATATTGCTTTTAGTGTGTTTTATATTAGTTAT
>JAKTVH010000096.1:4159-15405 GCA_030557105.1 Candida frijolesensis | reverse complement strand
GACATTATAACGAAGGCATTTGAAATACAGGAAAGGGATTACAAGAGCCGACTTATTATGGATATCGAAGATAAAAAGAAGCAGAAGAGGGAAGTGATAAATAGCTTAAAAAGAGGGCAGGAGATCGAGGTCGACGAAAAAGAACTAAAGTACGGAGGTGATGCAGTACACCCTCTACAGCCGGATCATATACGGGAGGCTTGGAGGTTGTACAAGACTGAAAACAGCGGATACCCAGCAGCAAAGAAGCGGAAATCGGGAGACGATGGACCGTTCTACGCTTAGAAAATGAAGCGACAAAACGACATAATTGTGATGAATATACATGCCATATACTTGATTTATTCCTGTAAAATGAGAAAATATACTAAATTGAATTTCGTCTATATAATATTCTCTTATTTTCGTCATGAGATGAACCAGTTCTCTCAACTAATCCCGCAATGCGTGGAAGTTTGTTGTTGAATTTCCACTCTGTTATTAGTTCATCTGCATACTTCAACCCAACCTTGTAAATTTCATCAAACTTACCAAAGTCCAACGTGGCATACCCATCGATGGGTGGACGCAAATAATACACATCAGCGGTTCTTTTCGCTTCTTCCAACGCATTGACACTTGACACATATGTCAAACGCAACTGAATTTCCATCATGCTTGGGACATTAGGATGTTTGGAAAATGGGTTCCATTTATTGAATAACACCCAGAACCCCAGCAACGTGTCACCGTAGTTCATGGGGGTTCTGTCATCCGCGGATCCGACATCAACCGCTATTATGTGCTTCACACCACGTTTTTTCATTTCTATGACTGGTAAGTTATCCAAATACCCACCGTCCAATAGCATACATCCTTTGAAAGTAATCGGTGGCAACAACCCACAAAGAGACATCGAAGCACGAATGAATCTCCACGCGTACCCTGTTTCATGTATATCCATGGTCGAGTTGGTGATGTTGGTTGAGTTACAATAATATTTGATCCAAAAATCTTCAATCTCCGTAAAACCAAACACTTTCCAAATACCTCGGTTGAACTCATATCCAGTGATGTAGGAGGTTACCGGATATGTCAAATCAAATATCATTCTCCATAGCGACGATATTCTCTTGGAGAACTTCTTTGCCATGGCGTATATCGAAACGATATTGTGGTCTTTTGCATACAATCCCCCAACAAAAGACCCAATGGATGTACCTCCAATGATATCTACTGGGATGCCGTGTCTTTCCAACGCTGTAACGACACCAACGTGCGATATCCCACGAGACCCACCTCCTCCTAATACCAACCCGACTGCCTCATTGGACAATATTCTAGCTAACCGCATAAAATCATCCTTGTGAACTTTCAAAGCTTTGCCGCGATCTTCTTCATTGAGATACCACCGGATATGCTGTTTGGTTGCTTCATATGTCGACTTGAGTGTCTTATTTTGTGAGATTTTATTTGCCAAGTCGCTGATGAAGGACTTCTTACTAGGCAAGTGTACGTGACCACGATCAAACTTCATTTGAATATGATGATGTCCTTGAACCCATATCCGGCTCTTTAACCAAGGGCTGGTTGAACCTGCGGTTACAAATTTCTCTTGGTGGATCAAACACAAGTCAGTCCTAGCCATGTTCTTCATTTTAACTAGCAATTGCTCGTATTCACCGACCCCATTGTTTTCATCTTCTGCATCTGCTAACAACAATATACAATCTCCTTGCGAAATACAGGTAGAAGTCCAATTGGATTGAACAGCGGTGTCGCAGATGTAGACTATCGTCTCATACTCCTCCTCCAAGTACGCAAAATATCCCAGCATTTTCAACCTTGACAAACTCTCATCAAAAGCATGTCTGCCCAAATGAGTTAATATCAGCGCCTGGTCCAAAGCAATAACACTTCTGCCAATGAGTTTGAATGCATGCACAAGCTTTTCAGCAAATTGCCTAACAGGCAACCCAGACACGGTTGGCAAAATGGTAATAGTTTTATAGTCAGTGCAGGTGTACGACTGTGAGGTGCTGGAAGTGATGAAGCCTCGTGTTGGTGGTTCGTTCCCTTGTAGTAACACTTTGGACGCAACAAGTCGAGACACCCTCACCATTATGGAAGGGTTTTCATTAGCCAACATTTCAAATAATGATCTTGGAATACGAGCTGTTTCCGAGTCTCTCACAGCGACTAAAGAGTGCGATCTCTTTGTAGCTGTAAGAACTTCCACTTCTCCAATAGATTCACCATGACCATATTCACCCAAAATTTGGACATCTCCATCTTGAGCTTTCCTGCTGTGTGCTGACACTGTTCTGACAGCCCTAAACCTCCCACTCAACACCACATGGAAACCGTTTGCTGAATCGCCTTGGGAAAATAAAACTTCACCGGCTGGTATATGACACCATTCCAAGGCATAGTCAATAGTTATTACCTGCTTAGATAACAAGTTTTTTAATCTGAGGGCCACTGGCAACTGCAAAAAGTAATATTTGTCTAATAAGGCAGTGTAATCATTTCTAGATAAATAGGCAACAACAGCACCAGACTTTTTGGGAGTTTTTATGGTCACGAAGGACCTAAATCCTACAACTGCGGTCAAATAACCAGCTATTCCACCCGGTTCTACCGTATAAACGTATCTGTTTGGGGCGTTTGCTTCTGAAGAATGATGGTATACTTCTAACTCACCATCAATGACATAATATAACCCCGAAGTAATGGAGTCCTGGTGAACAATGGTTGAATTTGGTTCGATATACTTAATTTGCAAACGGTTCGAAAATGAATCCTTGATGTTCATATCTGATATATGTCTTTTCTTGCCTGCGACTCGTCTTCTCGACGCCACTGGCTCATCGGCTTCCAGAAGTGGCGGTGAAGGTGACGCCGGAACCACAGGCTCATTGAAATCAGATATATTTATTGTATTCATCAAATTACCCCCATGAGATCTAACCGACGGTGTGGACATCGCTGACTGGTTTAATTTGTGTAACCCAATTATCGAACTGCTCGAGGACGAACTCAAACTACGGTAATCCGCGGAATTCTCAACAAAATACCCATTCGGATCCTTGATACCGATTATTTTGAATATATTCTCAACAATGGCAACTCGCAACGAATTCTCCTCGGTCTCTTCAATCTCATCAGTGAAATTAATTCGTTTTGCGGTTTTGGTACTTTCCCCATCCAGAGCTAGTGTTGTTGTTGATGATTTTGAGAGTGTCTTGTTGAAAAAATCCTCTCGAGAAATTGGCACAGAAGAAAGGAGATCACCTGGGTTGTTACTGGTTAACTTTGAACCTAACAACACGTACCTCGACGATGTTCGTTGTAGGCCCTGTCTGTGGCGATGCTTCGGTTTTTTCGGCAAACTCTCTTCTTCTTGCGCCTCTGTTTTATACAAACGCTCCAATAACCCATCAACCAAGTGTTTGGGCAAGTTTGTAATGTTATTTTCTTCATTTAATTTGATTTCCAGTTTCAAAAGTTCACCTGCCAACCCGAGGTAATTGTGTAATGTATTCATTGTAACCTTGTACAATCTAGTCAACACCATTGCCACGATACGAGATGTAGCTTTCGGATATTTCACATGAACACGTTCAAATGCGGTTTGTGGCATAATTGCGATTGTCACAGTGTCGTAGTTGTGCAATTTTTTGGGTCTAACAATGATTTCTGGATACTCTTCATGCTTGGACTCCTTATTTCCAGCTCCCATGTAGTCGGGGTTTCCACTGTAGTCTAAGTTCAACGCAACCACACTATTTTCGTCTTCTTCTTGTGGCGACAACGGTATATTCCTTTTCGACTGAAATAGGTCCAACGTCGAGAACAACGAACTCAACGGAGCCCCACCCTTGACCTCATTCAATAGCTGATATTGCTTCTTACCGATCGTTAAAAATTCATCATTCTGAATTCCGCCATCATCAATTGTCTCAGCGTCTATCCCTTCAGGATTCGCAGGGGCATCCTTGGTAACCTTTGTATAAACCTGAGCTACCCCCTCAACAACAACCAGGAATCCAATTGATTCATCTAAAATTAGCACCTCGTTCATTGTTAACTTTTGCGTGTACATACTCTTTGTCAATTCATGAAATACAGATTTCTCTAAATATCCGAAGACCTTTATCCCTTGCATGAAGTGTGAAAGGTAGTTGGTCGGGTTCTTAACCAGCTTGGGTTTCTCCACAAACACGTTCAGGTGCGTGAAGTCTTGGTTTGTCGAGTTCTCTGGTATACTATAAGCGTTGAGATATTTGTACCTGATAACCAAGAATATAAAAACCCCAGTGGTAAAAAAAATCAACAAAAGCGAAGATAAATGCATGGTGAATTGGAAGTCTATGGCTAGAAGCCTTATAAAAAAGGCTGGAATCTCTATGACTAAAAAGTTCAAAATATAAAGCATCCAACGTTGCCCAACGACTATAGCGTTGCTGACCATAGTGAACCAGTCATTTGGAATTGCGGTGATAGTTGAATGCTCCAGTAGTTTGTTGACTGAAGTGGTCACTGTGATGTTGTCCATGAGCAATTGACACTTGGGATATATATATTTTACGAACTCTGATTCGTTCCCAGGGTGGTTTATTTTTTCTTATTTTAATCCTCCTTCGTAGCCTTGGGCGTCACCTGGTACCTGGTCCGATGTTTTTGTTTGCTACCCCAAAAAAAAAAAAGAAGTCGAGGCGAAAATTACTAAAACAGGGGAAATTACTGCACGTGTCACACCATCGGAACGGGCAAGCATAATAGGACGGTTATTAAAGACAAAAATGAGCCCATCCGTCTCCATTCATTTCTAAGGCAGATAGATTTGCACGTATATAATAAGATTTCAATCTCGATCTTAATATCACGTCTCAAGTTGCATTTCGTCTGATACATAACTAGTGGTCGTGGTGGGAGTTGTATGTAATATTGCAAGGTTGGTGAAAGACAAAGATGACGTCATACGGAGCCAACTCAGTATACTCAACACACAATGTAAAGAAGGACCACGGGTTTGTATAATATAATCAGTGACCTTCGTGCAATGAAGGTAGAAGCTAAACGTTAAATACCCTACGTACGATGAAGATAACATGTCGTCAAATGTCGTCTCTTATCTAAGTCAAATGTCGTATCACTAACAAAATGTAACCCTTTGTTAGTTCTACCTTAATTAAGCTAAAAAAAAAAAACTAAAAAATTGAGAGAGAGAGAGAGAAGGAAAAACGAAAGGTGGCGATACAACTTGGTCAACATCCTTCTTGACGTTAGAACGTTTATATTCCATTAGGATCTTTTGATTTCAACATCATCGTTAATTTTGTTTTCCTCATCATTGTTACAGAATTTTGTTATATTGACATAGGACACCATGAGCCAACATCCAACACCAGCCACTTCAGTCAAGCTAGTATTATTAGGGGAGGCAGCCGTCGGAAAGTCGTCGTTAGTTTTACGATTCGTTTCCAATGAATTTCAAGAAAATAAGGAGCCAACCATAGGGGCGGCTTTTTTGACTCAGAAATGTACCGTTGGGGATCGGACTATAAAATACGAGATTTGGGATACAGCAGGTCAGGAGAGGTTTGCTTCCTTAGCTCCTATGTACTATAGAAATGCACAAGCTGCGATTGTTGTTTACGATATAACCAAACCATCGTCTTTTATAAGAGCCAGACACTGGATAAAGGAATTGAAGGATCAATCCCCAGAAGGTATTGTGATCGCTTTGGTTGGAAATAAATTGGATTTAGAAGACGAGAGAAAAGTCGAATCTGGCGAGGTAGAAGAAGAGGCAAGATCTCAAGGATTAATGTTTTTCCAAACTTCTGCAAAGACGGGAGAGGGCGTGTTGGAAGTCTTCGAAGGAATTGGGAAGAATATCAAGGTTGGGGACACCTCAACAAGCAATACAAATAATAGCGGCATCAATAGAATAGATTTGAATGCCGAAGCTCCTGCCAATACTAATACTGGGTGTTGTAGCTAGATAGTTCTTCATCGTCATCATTTTATTTCTTTAATCCCCCACTAGTAATACACATCTCTTTGTCCGATAACTGTATACTATTACCTGTGATTGCTCTTAGGAAGGTACTTCTTCCAGATAGGAGGTACAAACTTACCGGAGATTTATCTCAACTGATGAACCAATTGCATTATGCAAATACCAGTGGAAATGTCTATCCACTAACTCTCATGGCATGCGCCGCATTAATCACCCGTTTCTGGACTGGTTGAAAAAAAAGTATAGACAGGCCGAAAAAAAAAAAAAGAAAGAAAAAGCAACCATGGCACTCCAACTCAATCACTGCTAGAGCTGCTACAACGAACCATGATATCCACGACGTGCATCTTAAGATTGCTTGCATTGCTGTTTCTATCTCCTGTTGTTATCTCCCTGGAAAGGAACGATTTAACCATACAATTGGATGCACCATGGCAAAGAGTCGATTTCCTTCCCAATCTTATTGAAACCGTGGCAGCTTACAACGCTTCGCTATATTACAGAGCCATTGAAACAATTTATGGATTAGGAGACACAGAAATTGAATTGGAAGATGACTATAGTGATAGAAGTGTATATGAAGCTATTTCCGATCCGCTTGATAAGTATTCCAAGAGTTTCATTGAGTTTGAGTTGGTGAATAAGAAGCACACCCCAAGAATAGTGTCACACTACGATCATTATGAACAAATACTTTCCCAATTCGGCGAAAGGCTAAAAAAGGAATGTAAATATGATTCTTTTGGAAATGAGGTGGAGACAAAGAACGGAAAGCTTCAAACTTGGTTGCTTTACAATGACAAGATCTACTGCTCCGCCAGCGATCTATTTGCTTTACGTACAGATATTAGTAGAGAACAACAATTGTTATTTGATAGGGTTATTGGGGATAACCGAGAAGCTCCATTATTGGTACTTTACGGGAATCCCACAGAAGAGCTGACGAAAGAATTTTTGAAAGTATTATATCCAGATGCAAAAGCTGGAAAAATCAGATTTGTCTGGAGATACATACCCGGTACAAGCAAGAAGCCAGACACACTTTCAGGATACGGGGTGGGGTTAAGAATGAAAAATATTGAACCTCCAGTAGGTGGGAGAACCACTAGACTTGATTTGGCGAAAGACTTGAATCAAATCGAAGAATCGAACACATTAATTTCGATTCCAGAAAAGGACCAAGTGGAGTTGGGGATTAAATTTACCTCGTTTATTTTATCGAACAGATACAAGATTTCCAAATTTGAACTATTGTCGAGGTTGTTGAATAATTTTCCCAAATTTACTCCGTATGTTGCAAAGTTGCCAAAACTGTTAAATTATGAGAAAGTAAAGACGAAAATTTCCGGGAATGAAGACGTTGGGATGTCACAGGAATCATATGGCCTCTACGTTAATGGTTCACCCATTCACGGGCTTGAATTGGACATTTATAAGTTAGGAAATAAGATACAAGAAGAGTTAAAGATAATTCAGAATTTAGTCCAACTTGGTTTTAACACGGTGCAGGCGAAGTTATTACTCACAAAGTTTGCCTTGCTCTCTGCAGTTAAACAGACTCAATTTCGAAATGGAAACACATTGATGGGGAATAACGAAAATCGGTTCAAGGTGTATCAAAACGAGTTTGACAAGGGGAAGCCAAGTAAAGGAGGCGTCTTGTTCTTCAACAACATTGAATCGGACATTACCTTCAGTGAATACACCGCCAATCGTGAAGAAGCTTATTTAGGCGTGAGTTCATATAAATTGAGGCCGAACCAGATTCCGTTGTTGAAAGAAAATATCCACGATTTAATTTTTGCGTTGAATCTTGCAAACAAAAGTCAGCTTCGAGTGTTTTTTACCATAGCGAAAACAGTTTTGGATTCCGGAATTCCGCAACAAATTGGGTTGATTCCTGTGATTGGTGATGATCCTTTGGACGAGGAGATTGCTCGGAAGTTTTACTTTGTCGCAGAAAATTCAAACGCCCCTGAAGCTTTAGCGTTGTTATATAAATACTTTGAATCTTCCGGTCCTGATGAAGTGATTGAAATTTTAGAGAAAGTTTCTGTTCCCGAAAGTTTCCAAGTTGATTATAGCTTAATTTTGGACAAGTTTTCGATATCTGATGCGTCTGTCATTTTCAATGGAGTCATTTACGATTTGAGATCGCCAAATTGGCAGATTGCAATGAGTAAACAAATAGCGCAGGATGTTTCCCTCATTAAAACGTTTTTGAGACAAGGTCCAGTTGAAGGGAAATTGAAAGATTCTCTCTATTCCAATGCACAAGAGAAACGTAATTTGCGAGTGATTCCCTTGGAACCAAGTGAAATTATTTACAAGTCGATTGACCAAGACTTGATCAAGAGTTCGTTAACATTCAAGAAATTAGACAAAGAAGATGGAGTTTCAGGAACTTTTTGGTTGGTGTCAGATTTCTCAAGACTTGATATGATCAGCCAATTAATTGATTTGTTAAGCTCCTTAAAAAGAAGCCCATCCAAGTACGAATCATCAATACTGGAGACGCAAAGGTTTTTAACGAGATACAGAATAACTTTAAGACAACTGTTTTGACGAATTCACAAATTGACAAAATACTTGAATTGTTGGAAGACGCCGAGCTTTCAAACAGTAGTAATACTGAGGTTCAACGTCTACTCGGAGGGAAATACTTACCAGTACACCACTCGTTCTTGTTGTTTAATTCTAGGTATTTTAGATTGGATGTACCCCTTGAGTACACTGAATTAGAGGAACTAATTGAGTACGAATTCTCCCAGAGATTAAACTTATTTAATGACATTTTGCTTGCATATCCTGATGAATTTGAATCCAAGAGGTTGAGTGATTTCAATTCGATCGTTTCTGGAATCGATCAAATGGACTGGTTCGACTTGGTGAGTTCGGTTGTTACAAAATCTTTCCATGTGGATGATAAAATGTTTGTGACAGATGTTAACAGATTTGATTTTGGTTCATTAGATATGTCGAATTCCGTTGATGTGACTGAAAATAAAGAAGAGAACCCTGTTGATGTGTTGGTGATTATAAACCCAATGGAAGAGTATTCACAAAAATTGGTGAACATTGTTAATAGCATAAAAGATTTTTCATTTGTCAACATTAGAATATTGCTTCAACCGAAAACGGATCTGGATGAAGAAATCAAAATTCAGCGATTTTATCACGGGATGTATCCTTCTTCAAATCTTCATTTTGACGATGGTACTGGGAAATGGATTCAAAATAATATTGCTGATTTCAATCGCCTTGTTAACAGTGTGTCGTACTCGACAGAATTGGATGTGCCTGCTAAGTGGATCACCGTGAGTAAAAGCAGCCCAATAGATCTAGATGATATCACATTCAAGGAACAGGGAACAATCCAAGGCAAATTTTTGTTGAAGCACATTTTGATTGAAGGATATGCTAGAGATATTCACACAGGGAAATCCCCCGATGGCTTGAAGTTTAGATTGGTGCACAACAACCTTACCACAGATACACAAGTTATGTCTTCCTTGGATTACTTTCAACTCAAAGCTACCCCTGGAATCAGTTTATTGTCCAGTAATTCCGAATATGGGTTATTATCAGCATCAGGAAATAAATATGATGCCAACCACGAACCGCTTGATGCCGTTGAAGTGCCAGTATTTTCGATGGATGGATTGACTTTGTATCCACGCATCACCAAGGGGAATGGTATAACAAAAGTCACTAGTAACCATGCTGACATAAATATCTTTACTATTGCAGGTGGACAGTTATATGAAAAGTTGGCTAGTATAATGTTTGCGTCTGTTCGCAAACATAATCCAACTGCGTCAATCAAATTCTGGATATTGGAAAACTATATCACTCCGGAATTTCGAGGTTTGATAAAGCTAATTTCTGCAAAATATGATGTGGAGTACGAATTCATTAACTACAAATGGCCCAAGTTTTTGAGAAAACAAAACACCAAGGAAAGAACAATCTGGGGGTTTAAGATTTTGTTTTTAGATGTGTTATTCCCGCAGGATCTAGATCGGGTGATATTCATCGATGCTGATCAAATATGTCGTTCTGACTTGACGGAGTTGGTGAATATGGATTTACAAGGTTCACCTTATGGGTTTACTCCAATGTGTGATTCGCGTAAAGAGATGGAAGGGTTCAGGTTCTGGAAACAGGGATACTGGTCAGACGTTTTAAAAGACGACTTGAAATACCATATTAGTGCATTGTATGTTGTTGATTTGGCAAAGTTCAGATCCATCAAAGCAGGAGATAGATTACGAACCCACTACCAGAAATTGTCCAGCGATCCAAATTCCTTGAGTAACTTGGATCAAGATTTACCAAATAACATGCAACGACAGATTAAGATATTCAGTTTACCCCAACATTGGTTGTGGTGTGAGACTTGGTGTTCCGATGAAAGTCTTGGGGATGCCAAAATGATTGACCTTTGTAATAACCCAGTGACCAAAGAAAATAAACTAGACACAGCTAAAAGATTGATACCTGAGTGGGTGACATACGAGAAGGAAATCGAGGACTTGAGAAAGAGTCTCAAGGAGATACAGAAACAAGAGGAAGGATATGAACGAGATCGAGAAGACGAAGAAGAAGATGGTAGTGCTTTGGATGAGGAAGAAGTCGTAGATGAGGATGACGAAGATTACCATGATGAGTTGTAAACGTTCTTTGTGTTACAAGCTTATAAAATCACATGAAATTTTCCTGAACCGGAGATGTAAATTTTTTTTTTGGGTGTTTTTTTTTTTTTGTTTTTGTGTGCATGAGATGTGTATGGTTGATTGGTTGGTTGTGTAATTTAGCTAATTAGTGATTAGTTGCGAGCACGTTTTTGGTGATCATTTGGATTTGATTTGATTGAAATTTTGATTGTTGATTGTTAGGTTACTGATTGTTAACTATTGATTGTTAATGGCTGATTTGTGAAGATTGATGCGAAAAAGTTTTTTTCTGTTGCCAACACAAAATAACCATAATAGTAGGAGTCAGTAACTAAGAGTCATAGAACCCGCATACTAAGTAGATAATGGACTTTGAGTTGTCGTTTACTTTACAGTTGTTGTACGAACAAAACTTTTCATTTTAATTATAATTTTAATTTTTTTTTTTTTTTTTTTCAATTTCTTTATTTCACTTCTTCTACTTCTTTCCCTTCCAACCCAGATCGAATCTTCTACTTCCTATTCCAGTCATGAAGATCTCTGATAAATTGAGTCATGCCCAT
>JAKTVH010000095.1:23066-39615 GCA_030557105.1 Candida frijolesensis | reverse complement strand
CAATTCAAACATTCCGACTATAGTAGTTGGTGATGCCCAGGAGGAAGACTCTCCTTCACCATTTGATGACGATAACGAAAGAGCTACCAATGCTACTGACACTACTGTTGACAGTATTCCTAAAGAAGATGATATTTACCTTGCCAACAAGATGAGACAAGAATCTGCTAGACCCAAATCTCCTCGAATTTCGGCATTCAATTTGTTGAAAAACGATAGTGATGACGAAGAAGAAGGAGTAGAAAAACGAAAGGGAGGACACGGAAATGAAGATGATGAAGATGATGATGAAGATGATGGAGAAGAAATGAACGAATTGAGTCCTGAACAAAGAGAGGAAATAAAGCGTATGAAGTCGGTTTATAAGGTCTATTTTGATAGAGAAACAACCATGAAGAAACCTCGTAAATATGGGCAAGATGCTAGCTATCCTGTGGTGCCTACAAATAAAATCAACGATGAGTTAAAAATGGATACCAGCTATGACCAGAGATACAGTAACACTTCTTCGGTGTACAATGAAACCGACGATGTTGTTCAACATCAACAATATTACTATGATCTGTTCAACCAACAGTACCAACAAGAATTCGGTTCACCAGTGGACCAAAACTTTTACCAACAATTCCAACAAGAACAATATTACAACTACTATCAAACTGAACAACAAAAACGAATTGAAGAATCCAGAAAACCGTTGCCTCCATTGCAAAAACTACCTAATCCCTCTGATTTTAGAAAATCGACACTCCAAACTTATACCGATTTTAGACCTAATTTGAAGAACCAACCATCTAGTGGTGTTAAACAACCATTCATTCCAATTGAGAATGATGGTGTTTGGACATCGCCAATAAACTCGCCATCCATTCAGTCACAGGCATCTTTCCCACTGAATGCTACCCAATATCAATATCAAAATCAAAATCAACAACAACAACTACAACTGCAACTGCAACAAGGGAACGCTCAGGAAGGCTATTATCCGGAGCAAGAGCAACAATATCATCAAAATGCATCTTCTCACAATGTTCCATCTGCCACGCAATTAGCTAGGTCATCGGTGGTCATGTTGAATCCAGTGACTGAAATCAAAAAGCAAAGAAAGTTCAAGCCAGCAGGTTCATTAACTCATGGTTACCAACCACAAAAATTTGGTCAGAGTGAATTGAATGGACCCGAGAATGATTTAATCCCCGGAAGCAGGAAGAGTGATGTTAGAAAGATGATGAATAGTAATTTCTAGATTAAAGTGTATTATGTGTAACTGCTATGTATCTTAGAATTCCCCATCGTGCATGTACCGAAGAGGACATAAAAGTTAGAAATAAATGTACTAATTCGAATTCCATTACCTGAAGTGTTATACTCTTAAACATATCACCAAGTCCACACAAAATACGGGGATTAATTGTTCTTGTGACACCGTCGCATGAAAAAACGATAACAGCACAGTAGAGACAAAAAAAAAAAAGAACAACCAAAACTTTCCTGTCTGGGGCAATCTTCCCATTCCATTCCCATCATCAAAAGAACATGTCGGCAAACCTATCAAAAGTGAAGGAATTATATTTCCAGAAGTTGTTTGGAACGAGTTTGGAGCTGAACAATGGCAGATCAACGCCTTTGCCTCCAGCTTCTAAACCCAAGCCACGAGTATTGTTGCTTGACAAATTCACCACCCCAATCGTGTCCATGTGCTATACTCAATCACAATTATTAGCCAATGACGTCATATTGATCGAATTGGTGGAGAACTATCACCAGCTATCGCCAATGAAACATTTGGATTGTGTCGTGTATATCAAGCCGTGCCAGGAATCAATCAAGTACATTTGCCACGAGTTGCGCAACCCCCATTTCGGCCAGTATCAATTGTTCTTAAACAATTGCATCAACAAGAACCAGTTGGAATCGATTGCAGAAGCAGACCAATATGAGGTGATCGACAAAGTGGTCGAACTATTTCAAGACTACCTCATCGTTAATCATAATTTGTACGTTATTGACACCACGTATCTGGCACAGCAGACCAACCCCGTCCTTCTCGAGAGTGAGAAATTGACGAGTTTGCTTTTGGCGCTTAAGAAGACGCCCGTCATTAAGTTTGAATCCAATTCGATCGATCTAAAAAGATTGAGTTCGGAAATCTTGTACCAGATAAATTCCAATTCCAACAACAACTTGTTTGACGACTTGAACCGCAACTCAGACACACCACCACTATTGGTCTTGCTAGATCGTAAGAACGACCCCGTGACGCCATTGGTGACTCCTTGGACTTACCAGTCCATGATTCACGAGTTCATGACCATCCAGAAGAACGTTGTTCAATTGGAAGAGGAAGGATCATCACAGATTGTTATCTCGGAGGAAAATGATCCCTTCTTCCAGGAGTCGATGTACCTAAACTACGGTGATTTGACTGAAAAATTCCAAAAATATGTCGAAAAGTACAAGTCGGAAACCAAGCAGTCGTCGATCGAGAACCTCAAGTCGTCGAACTTGTCAGACTTGAAGAAAGTGCTCACCAAGTTTCCCGAGTTTCGGAAATTTTCCACCAATGTGTTGACGCATTTGAACTTGATTGGCGAGATTGATAGACAGATCTCGACGCAGAATTTGTGGGAGCTTGGCGAATTGCAGCAGACCATTGCTTGTGAGTTGGAGAACCAACAACACGTCAGAAATAGCATTATCGAAGTGTTGGACAACGTGGGGAACAAACACGTATCCACGGTGAACAAGATTAAATTGGTGTTGCTTTACTCCTTCCGACACAACAATCCAACCGACTTATCGTTGTTTTTGCAGAAATTGAACAATGCTGACCTCACGTCTCCATTGCCAACCGACTCGCAGATTCAGTTGCTCAAGCGATTCAGAACCCTCTTTAATGCCAATAGCTTTGCGGACCAGAAGCGATTACACGAGCAGAACGAAGGATTGGCCAATATCTTTTCCAACAAGAAGATCGGCATCAACGGGTTGTTCAACAGGGACAGTTCAAGCCAGCCAAAGTCAGACAATGTTTATATGCAATACACCCCCAAATTGAACGAAATTTTGGCCGGACTAATCAACCCGGTGCAGAAACATCAGGACTTGTTGGGATTGTCGACTCTCGTGCCGGACAAAGTGAAACAACAATATGGTTCTGGTGTGATGAATGAGTCCGTGCAAGACATTATCATTTACATTAAAGGTGGTGTCACTTACGAAGAGGCCAGACTAGCGTATGAATTGTCAGAGAGCAACAAGAGAATCAACTTAATCATAGGTGGAGATCTGATCTTGAACAGTGCACAGTGGTTGGACAAAATGTGTGCGATTGCCAACAGCGATAAGGACCCTTCAAGTGATGGCAGATCAAACGTTGTGGATAGACAGACGCAGTTACGCGAGATCCTTTAAGGAGAAACAGTAGTTTAGTTCTATATAGTCAATGAATGTTTTAATAGGAACTGTGTCTATGAAGTTTCGTAGGATTCCAGTCGTACAAAGTTCAGCCTACCCACAAGATTACCATTGGCTGTGTATACTTTTGGTACATTCAGGTGAATAAAACTAGTACCCAGTTCCAGATAATTGTTGGTTAGGACATCAAAATACTGGCTCTTGAAAAGTGTTGCATCTAAAATAGACAACCTTTCTGCTTGTTTCATTACAACCTTTATTGATAATAATTTATATTTATGACGGCATCTCAATTCGCAAATGCTAAATAAACCATATCTGGAAGTGTCTGACGCTAATAGGCTGGATTTGTTAGCTCCGGTGTTGAATGATACAGGATGGGAATTGCCACAAGTACGTGAACGAGTAAATATAAAGAAAATCGAACCAAATTGCGTGAAGTTTCCAAATAACATCTTCATCAGGAGCAATGGTACAGCGGTTCTCGAAACTTTAAACGTGTCTGTTAATGTAAATCACTTGTGATGTATATAGACAGAAATGATCGACTCGATACCAAAGTAAGTAGTTCATTTTCGGTGCAAATTATATGTTATGTTTAGCTTTTCTGAAAACAGTAGGTAGTAAGACCCATTGAAGTCTGATACCTGGTTAATTGATATAATCTCTTCTATTCCACTCGTCTGATTCTTCAATTGAAGGAAATGAAATCCATATGCACTTCTCCGCCCTTTTGTCACTTCAAGTGGTGAAGTGTCTCGCATACAAACATTACGTAAGGAGAAAAAAAAAAACATCAAAAGTTTGTGACGAAATCCAATCCATATAAACATAAGATCAAAAGTTTCAGAGGGCCAGACCAACACACAAACGGTCTCTTTTGCATGTACAACAACAGCTTCAATCTTTAGATGTCGTATTCAAATAACAATAATAATTTAAAGATACCGTCGGTTCCAGGGGGCCTGGGAAATAACGGGTCTTCTGACCACAACCCCCATCATCATCTTAATAGACAGAGATCTGTTTCGGCTGCCACGCTAAACCCCGAAACAGGAACGTTGATCACCCATGAGCAGCTAATGTCAAATGCGTCCAATAATATAACTCCTAATTTGGGAGCCACTACCACGTCGAACGTTGATATTCCTCCGGACATGGCCATATTGTTACAGAAATTGGACGAGGATTTTATGGTCAACAAAGTTATCGACCAATGGACGTTCATAAACAGAAGAGAAGAGATCATGCAATCCATCAACAGGTTGCATCAAAGACAACAACAGGACGAGTTCACGCAACTCGACCCTACCCAGTTGGAACGACCATTAAATCCAAGAAAGGCAGGCAGCGAATGGCAAGAATTGAGTCCTGACAGTATAGTTGACATCTTAGCTTACAGAGGTAATATTTATAAAAATGACATGGCTTTTGTCGTTTTAGACTCTAGGGGTAAGGAGGTTAACTCCATAAGTTGGGAAAAGTTATACTTGAAAGCCGTTAAGGTGGCGTATGAAATTCAACATAAAGTGACTATGAAAAATTCTGACACCGTTGTTTTGTTATACAAGGATGGTGAAGTCACGGAATTTGTGGTGGCATTGTTTGGGTGTTTTATGGCTGGGGTAACTGCGATCCCAATCCATCAGGATATTTCGTTGAGCGAGGTATTGAATATCATAAATTTGACTTCGTCGAAATTATTGCTTTATTCAGAAACAGTCGCCAAGGAATTGGATAGGTTGAATTCACAAAACCTGAGAATAAGCTGGCCATCCAAGTTAACAAGATGGAGGACGACGGATTTTGGATCAGCTAAGAAGTCAGAAGTGTCCCACTGGAACTCCAAGCAACAAAAAATGAAAAAAGAAAATAAAAAATCTAATGACTCAAATTTAGCTTATGTGGAATTTTCAAGATCCCCAGTAGGGGAATTAAGAGGAATCGCTTTGAGTCATCGAACAATATACCATCAGATGCATTGTCTTAATGCGACTCTCCTGTCGCTACCTAACTCCAGCGGCGGTCTTCAACGAAGCTACAAGCAATATCGGGCGGACAAAAAAGTTGTTTTGGCTACTTTAGATATTCGATTTTCGATAGGTATTATCTTGGGGGTGTTATTCACTGTGTATTCCGGGAACATGCATATTTGGGCTCCTCAAAGGGTTATGGAAATCCAAGGGTTGTATGCTAATTTAATTTCACGTTGGAGGGCGTCGTTATTATTGGCCGATTATTTTGGTTTGAAGAGAGTAACGTATGATTACCAGCAGTCACCAAGTGCCACCAGATATTTCTCAAAGACTCAACGAGTTGACTTTTCTTCTGTCAAATGGGTTTTGGTAAATGCGTTGACCATAGACGGTGAATTCATGGAAATCTTGTCGCAAAGATATTTGCGTCCCTTGGGGTGCCAGCACCCAGATGAAGCTATTATTCCCATGTTAACGTTGAGCGAGTACGGTGGTATGGTCATTTCGTTACGTGATTGGATTGGTGGGAAAGACAATTTGGGAATTGCTCTTTCTGATGAAGAATCAAACGACCTTTCTTCCGTCTTGATTGATAAAGACGCGCTCTCTAGAAATATAGTTAAAATCGTCGAGACCAACCCTCCAGCAAACGATGACATTGGTCCTGATCTTTTGAGGGTTGATGCATTTGGATATCCGTTGCCAGATGCCACGTTGGCAGTTGTGAATCCGGAACTGTCAATATTGGTAAACAAGGGAGAATTGGGGGAAATTTGGATAGATAGTCCTTGTCTCTCTGGTGGGTTCTATGGCTTGAGGAAAGAATCGAAGCTGATTTTCCATGCCAAATGCCGGGGCGCTAATGGAGTGTTGGAGATGGATTTTTTGAGAACTGGTTTATTAGGATTCACCTTTAACGGGAAAGTCTACGTACTAGGATTATATGAGGACAGAATTAGACAGAGAGTTAGTTGGATTGACCAAGCTTTGTACCAAAAATTGAACAGGGAATTCGTGATTGGTACTGGATCAAGATACCATTATTCGTCACATTTATTGGCAACATTGGCCAGTGAAGTAAAGCAAGTTTATGATTGTACTATATTTGATATTTTCATTGGTAATGAATATCTACCGATAGCAATTGTTGAAGCCGAAGTGGTTCGAAAGCAAGTTGCTGAAGATGCAAGTACTGCCGATGGCTCTAATCCCGGAAGTGGCAAGTCAAGACTTGAACTGGATTCTGTGGGAGGTGGTGTTCCTCTTAATGAACCGGTGTTGAATTCCATTGCACAGAAATGTTTCGATGCCTTGTACAAGAGACATTTCTTGAGATTATATTGTGTATTAGTCGTTGACTGTGACACCTTGCCTAAGATTATGAGAAGTGGTGGTAGAGAAATTGCCAACATGTTGTGTAAGAAGAAATTCCTTGATGGTTCTTTGAAGGCTGATTTCGTCAAATTTTTCATACGAAACTCCATTAGTATGATTCCACACGGAGAAGATATCATCGGTGGCATTTGGTCTCCAATTGTATCAGACATTAGGGATACAACCCTCACAACTTTCCCTGAACAATATTCCACCATTGACTATAGAGAGAAGTCTATAGATGAGAGAACAGGCGCTCCGTTGACGGATTTCAAAACCATAGTCGATATATTAAAGTTCAGGGTAGCGAAATCTGGTGATTCAATAGCTTTCCAAAATGTGGAGAACAATGGGAAGAACAAGCCATTGACATGGAAGAAGTTTGAAACACGTGTATATGCTGTATGTCAATACTTGATTGAAAAGGCAAACATAAAAGCTGGACAGTATGTTATACTTATGTATTCACTTTCCGAAGAATTTGTCATTGCGGTATATGCGTGCTTGATGTGTGGTATTATCCCTGTTCCAATGCTACCTTTTGATTCCAATAGAATTGGAGAAGATTTCCCTGCATTTGTTGGTGTGATTAGGGATTTCGATGTTTCGGAAATATTAGTCAACGATGAAGTTGAGAAATTCTTAAAGAATGGTCCTATTGCTGATTCGTTGAAAAAAATCACCCACAAGAGAGTTAAATCTTTGAAGATAAAGAATACTGTGAAACTTTCCAAAGTGTCTAATTTAGCATCATTAAATTCAAAAATTGCAAGTTATCAAGCTGCAGTGAATTTCCGTGATGACAACACGACTGCTATGGTTTGGTTAAATTTCACATCTGACCATTATCGTGTGGGTGCGACTTTGAGCAACAAAAACATCATTGGTGTTTGTAAGGTTTTCAAAGAAACCTGTAATTTGAGTTCACGGTCTGCTATTGTTGGATGTGTGCGTCATGCTTCGGGAATTGGGTTTGTTCAAGCCTGTTTGTTGGGTGTCTTTTTAGGCACCACTACGTATTTGTGTTCTCCTGTTAGTTATGCTGAAAACCCGTTGCAGTTCTTTTTAAGTCTTGCCAAACACAAAGTGAAAGATGTTTTTGTTACTGAACAAATGCTTAAATATGCTGCTATCAAATTTACTCCGAAGGGTTTCAATTTATCACCTTTGAAAAATATGATGATTAGTACCGAAAATAGAGTGGAAATTGACTTGTTGAGAAAAATAGCCAAAGTTTTCCAACCCACGAAACTTAGTGCAGCTGCAATGTCCACTGTTCACAGCCATTATTTTAACCCAATAATTGCTACTAGATCTTATATGACAGTGGCACCAGTTGATCTTTTCTTGGACCCAATTGCTCTTCGTCAAGGATATATATCGGTTGTTAATCAGGCAGAAGTTCCAAATGCCTTGCATATTCAAGATTCCGGTATGGTGCCCGTGTGTACTGAAATTGCCATTGTTAACCCTGAAACCAGAAAAATTTGTAAAGAAGGAGAGTTTGGAGAAATCTGGGTTTGTTCAGAAGCCAATTTAACTTCATTCACTAATGGACCAAAGGGACCGGTAGATCAATTTGCTCAAACCCAATTCCGAGGAATTATTGCTAATGGTAATCCAGATGTGACATATTTACGAACAGGGGATCTTGGATTCTTACATAATGTATCAGTTACGAAAAATAATGCCAAAGAAACCGATAATGAAATATCGACTTTCCAACCACTTTTTGTTTTGGGTAAAATTGCCGATACTTTTGAAGTTATGGGATTGCATCATTTCCCAATTGATATTGAAAATACCATTGAATCTTGCCATTCTGATATTTATAAAAACGGATCTTGTGTTTTCAAATGTTCCGATTACACCATTGTTGTTTGTGAATCGAAACGAACCAAATATTATGCATCGTTGGTCCCACTTATCATAAATACCATTTTAAGTAAACATCACGTGGTGATTGATATCGTTGCCTTTATTAAGAAGGGAGAATTCCCGATCTCACGATTGGGTACCAAACAAAGAGCAAGAATTGTTGATGCTTGGGTTCAAGGAGTGATCCCGATTAGTGCTTCTTATGGGGTCAATTATGGTGAAAATAGTATGATCAAACTAGTGCAAGAGATTGATATTGTTGCTAGAGATGATCCTATAACTGGGTTGAAAAATCCTGCGGCAGCTTATTATGATGCGGATATTGATGATGACGTGTTTAATGAAAATAGGCCGGCATTGGTATTGAATGATGGTGAATATGCTCCGTATGGCAAAAAGGCTGAATTCTCATTAGATAATTATAGCAATAGTTTGGTTTCTGAATGATAATTAAGACAAGAAAAAAACAACAGAAAAAGTATGTTTCAAACATGGGACAATAATAGATACATATATAAAGAAATGAATACATAATTCATGATTGTCTTTTATCTGATAAACTTTTCAAACAATTAAATAAAAGATCAGCTATTCCTTTTAACTTCAAATCCCGTTGCCCTTCTCGCTGTTGATCCATATTCTGTAAAATTCTAATCTTTAATTCTTCATAGGTCAAGTTCAACCAAACTTTCTCAGTATCGATCCTGATATTTTCCAAACTATCTCGTGAAACTGGACCTTGATGACGAATATTTATCATGTCGGTTTTCTCATCTTCGATTTTCCAAATAATCTTAGTTATAATATATGATAACGCAGGATTATAAAAAAATTCTCCCATTGATTGAAACGATGCACTGGATTGATTATTAAACAATATTAAAGAATTTAATTTCTTGATAAACTCCAAATTCAAATAAAATCCCCTAGTTGAAGAATTACCATTGGCATTGGTATTGATTAGCGGATCTTGTTTTAAAAATCGTTCTTTCCATAACATGTTCACCGAATCCATTATATATGAATTTTGTAAATTTCTCCAATTTGTATCTTGGTAATTATGATCTTTGCAAAATAGTATATGAGCACAAATTGTTGATAACACCAATGGGTCATGACTTAATAAACAGGAATAAACTAAGGTCCGTGGTGGTAATATTACATTATCATTTAAATTTTGTAAAATATCGTTATTCAATGATTGAATAAAATAAAGTAATTTGCAAAGTAACCATTCTTCATCTGGTTGACAATATTGAATGAAGGAGAATAATGCTGGCATGATTGTGTTTAGCGCATGTGCTGTACTCTCGAGATTATCATTAATGGTCCACGTTGTGAGCAAATAAACGATACTTTCAACATATTGGGAACAAGATAATCTATTGATTTCTTTTTTTGAGTTGTAACGTCTCTTTAAACCAACTGTATCTCTTGTAATCATTTCAGTCACCTTTCCCGCATCAACATTAATTAAATACTTGATGGCCAACGAACGATACTTCATTTCGGTAAAGAAATAAGCTTCCAGGATATTATTGTTCAATATGAATTTCTCGAACGAATTTAAATGTATAGTACCGTTACTTATCTCATAAATACGGGCCAAATTCTTGATGAATAAAATTCTGTTTTCAACTTCGTCATCAGCAAGATGACCTTTTAGACTGGATTCCACATAGTTATCGATTTTATCTATAAATCTGGTATTACCAGATTGGAACAATACGACTAATAATTGAGCATCTTGATCATTCTTGAATGATTTCCTTAATAATTTATAAGCATTTACTTGTTTAATTTGATCAAGGGACTGGAGGGTACTGATTCCGTCATCACTTCCATTGAAGGTTCCCACGGCAAGTTTCTGACGTTTGAACGACGTTGGTAGACTCGAATATGAATCTTGCCACAGATATACTCGATCTAAATTACTAATCAACTTGTTTAACATGGGGTAATTATCAGGAGAATAAGTAATATAATCCAACTCGGGAACAACAATTTTGAAAACGGCTAGTAGTTCCGATAAATAAATATCAAGGGGGAATTTGTTATAAAGATCCACGACTTTTTGAATATGATGATTTTTCAATATCCTTACATTATTATGATACACTTCACGATTATAGAATGTGGTTAAATTGGTCGACCAAGACGATGAAATTCGACCCAATAATAAAATAACCAATTGGGAAATGGCAGCTCGAGAAAATTCATATTCAAGATTTTTGATCAATACCGATAATACCAAAGTTCCCGACTCCATTAAACTCTTTTCAAATTGTTTGAAATTATCAATAATTAAATTAATCAAATCTAGTTGTAAATCAGTTGCAAGTCTCTTGGTTTTATATTTTCGAGTTCCTTTGAAATATACTCGAGTGGCACCAATCCCACTAATAATTTTTAAGAAAACCCCAATTGATAATTCCTGATTTGGTCGTAGACAAAACTCCACAAGATATAACTTGGAACGGTATGGTATGGTATTTTTTGTTCGAAGTATTTCTTCAAGTAAAATCATTAGGAGGGGTTCATTTACTCCATCCGGAACCAAGTCTTCAATCGAAGTTAACGCTGCTTCAATATCTTCTTTTGGTTTCCCTTTCTCATTCCGTAGTCTTTCCAACAATTGCATGATCATTTCATTGTCTGGCATCTCGACTGATGGTGCTAGTGGTTTATATGCAATGTTTGTTTACTTTGTTTCAAGCAGTTTTGTTCCTCTTAGTTTTTTTTTTTTTTTCTTCCGCACGCGCGTGTATTGCAATGCCGCAACAACCATACCGTCAGGCAATGAAAAAACTGGTGGTGGAAATTTTTCAACTAATCTTGAACACTTTCTCATATACAACGATCTCAGATCCCGAATCTACCCATCCAATGTCTTTATCTAGTTCTAGCTACTCATTAAATGACGATTTCTATGAATCGTTATCTTTGAAATACGATTCGGCTGTCAAAGGAGAACATGTTTTATTCAATGGCGAATCTGCCGTGACCCAAATCGAAAAGGCTACTGCGGGCAAGACAACCATTGATGTCCAATTGACTTTGTTGAAATCTTTAATGCATCGTCCAGAAAATGGGACCAAAGAAGAAAATCCATTTGCCAAGCCAGAACCTGAATTGACCATTGTTGATAATTATGGACAAGACAATGAGTTCAAACTTGTGTTCAACAAATTCCCAGTTGTTGCCAAACATTTTTTGTTAATTACCAAAGAATTCAAATCGCAAAACACTCCCTTATCTCCAAGTGAATTATTTGCTACTTATCAAGTCTTGTCTATTTTGGATAAACAAAAATCAAATCATGATGAAGATTGGTTTGCATTCTACAACTGTGGACCAGAAAGTGGAGCTTCTCAACCTCATAAACATATTCAATTTATGATATTACCTCCTCGAGCAGATTTTAAACCATATGCCGAAACCTTCGATAAGAAATTAGATCCCAGATCATTGCAAATTCCAGCACAAAATAAAGATTTGCCATTTGCTCATTTTGTAGTTCAATTACCAGATATAGTGGAGAATGAAGGTGAATTGGCAGAATTGTTTGTTAACATCTTACAAAGAACCTTGACGGAATTGAGAGAGAACGAACAAGATCATATTTCTTACAATTTTATCATGACTAAAAAATACATGTTCATGATTCCAAGATCCCAAGGTAAGTATCAAGATCAATTGGGAATCAATTCGTGTGGCTTCCAAGGGTTGTTCTTATGTAAGAATGAAGAGTTGTTTGAATTGGTTAAGTCTGTTGGTCCATTAGAAATTTTAAAGGAAGTTGGTTTGCCAAACAGTGCTGATAAAAAGTCCACCGAATATGACTACTAGAAAATATATATAGATAGCAATAATAATTATAGACCAAGTAATGTAAAGTATGTGTACAATGCGCTTCCCAATTAGGCAGTTCAAATTTTCTATCCAATGAAAGCAAACAGAAAACCAATTTTTTTTTTTTTTTGGCTCTCTCAGTCTTTTGCTTCAATTTTTTTCTTTCCATAGAGAAACACACACACTCCCAGTTACCCTTCAAGTTCACCAATCTACAGAATAAAACACTAGTCAACAATGCAATCCTACACTTCCATTGTCAAGGGTGCCAATTTCATCTTGTCAAGACCAACCTTGTCCAAGATTGTTGTTCCACTTGCCCAAAAATTCGTGGCTTATGCCGGATACAGAGAAATGGGTTTAAAATTCAACGATTTGGTTCTTGAAGAAACCCCAATTGTGCAAACTGCTATTAAAAGATTACCTTCTGATTTAAGTTATTCCAGAAACTACAGAATCCTTACTGCTCATCAATTATCTTTATCCCATCAATTGTTGCCAGCTGAAAAAGCCGTCAAACCAGAAGAAGATGACCATTACTTGATTCCATACATCTTGGAAGCTGAAAAAGAAGCCTTTGAAAAGGCTGAATTAGACAACATTGAAGTTAAAGCTTAATGAAATCTAACGGAAAGAAAGAAAGAAAAAAGCTGTAATTATTCATATAAATAACGATGTGTTCCTTGTTTTGAATTTTTTTTTTTTGGAGATTAATATATACATTTTTAAATCGACATTAATGCATCTGTCAATCTCTTCAGCAAAATGGGGGATCTTAGCACGAGTCAAATGGGACTTGGCATTGCGTGTCGCTTTCAAGTATACTTGAAAAGGTAGAACGGACCCTCTCATATACCCCGAATCCACCTATTTTTTCGATTACTCTATAATTCATACTCTATCTATTGTGTGAAGTCTATCAATGATTACGTCTCTCTGTCTGTCTATCTATCTATCTATTAATACTAGGACTATTCAATATGTTTAAAATGACTATAATAATTTCTCAATTGTTCGAGAACTAAGAATGTTACAATTGTATGAGGACCCAATCTTATGAATGAAGGTAACCAACCTCTAAACATGAAACCGACCCCTTCGTTTTTCAATGCATTCTTCAACACCGTCAATCCACTCTCTCCAGTGGATCCACCGGACATGAGTCTGGTTTTGACAACATCAGCTGGGGAACAAACGGTGGTCGCAACACCACCAGCAATCAATGCTGCGGAAAAATGGGTGCTTTGGGTAGATGGATCCCAATGAAGTTTATCAACCAACAAACTCTTGGCAACATCATAACTGACGACTTGTGAACTGGTCATCAAAACCCCACGAATTAAATTTGCTCCCAACCCACTGAATAATGCACTTGGACCTTCGTGTTTAATGATCTTGTAGATACCGTCAAAGGCATTTCTATAGTTTTTTCTGGCTTCAATAGGTAAAGTGGAATCATTTTGCATTCTGATATTGACAACATCGGAAGGATTTCCTACCAATCCACCCAATGCACCCGATACCATTGATATTGGGAGTAAAATGGCTGATCCTGGTTTCTGGTTGTTGGTTTTCTCTATGTATGTCTCTTTTAAAAACTCATAAATTCCAAATCTGGCAGTTGAGTATGTGGCTTGTCTTAAAAGCGATGCAGTTAAACCAGAGTAGATCTTGAAGAATCCTTCCTTGGTTATTATCTGGTAGATCATGGAAAATAACGATTGGCCAGGTTTGGATGCTGTTTGTAGTCTCACTTTAGCCAAGTCTAGAGGATGGGTTACTAGACAAGCGGCCATACTGGATGCACCTCCGAACCAAAATCTAAATGGGGGTGTTATGTTTGTTAGTATTGGAATTAGAAAACGGTCATCGCCGTGCCCTGAAATCTGAGAGTTGAAATTTGAAAATCTGAGCTGGATCGCATTGCTAGGCGATAGCTGGGTCTTGGGCGGAGATAAGGATGTAGTACATACGGATATTGAATTTTGTTGGACATGGGAAGTAGTTGTTATAGTAGCAGTGGTAGTGATGGAGATGATAATAAGAGTAGCAAAGGGGGAAGTTGAAGTTTATATATGGGTCAAATTGATTTTTAGTATTTCGGAGTATCAAGGAAGAAAAAATGAGTTTCATTAAGCAGGAATGTTTTATTTTCGTTTTTGTTTCGTTTTTTTTGGTCTCCGATGAAACGAAATGAAGAGATTTTCTTTTTTTCTTTTCTTTTTGTTTTGTGATTTCCGTTTTTTTTTTTTTGTTTTTCTTCTTTTTTTTTTTTTTATTTCGTTCTCTTAGGCATTTGCTTCTATTTTTTGTTACTTACTTAATGTAACTTATCTTAACAGCACATAATCAAATAGTAAGATAGTAAAAAAGGTAGAAAGAAAAGGAGGGGAAACATAGAAACCGTTTCCCGATTCTCTCCGCTGTATCCTTTTTTTGGCACTGTTTGGGCAGTCCCCTCTATCAACATTGACGATAGCCTTGTGACATCTCCGGTTCTGTCCGGACGTACGGAGTATTAAAAGGAGGGGAAAGCTTTACTGATTTGTCAACCATTATCACCACTAGAACAACCAGCTCTCATTAACCACGTGCAATTGCCTCACCCGTTACAAGTGCAGTCATTTATACCTCCCACAAAACAAAATGGAGAGCCCCCTGTCCATCCATTCGTAGCCCCAGATGAGATGGTTTGCCTATAAGTGTCAAACAGTTAGACTGGTTACAAACCATTATTTCTCATTAGTCAATTGGCTCTTGTTTCATAGTAAGTGATATTCAAACAAGAGAGAAACGCATAGAATTACAGGTACTTTTATAAAGAAACAACTTTTATTAAGAAACCACTATAAAACAACAAGAACTAAAAACAACGATTTTAGCACAAATAATTTCTAGTAGCAATATAAATTCACCAAGGAGTTCACTATTTGTTGTTCCTCTTTAGCAAGATCCACTAGTCGTGTTGATTATATTTACATAACAGTACAACCAGAAACAATGACACCTCTACTGGTACGGAAGATAGCATTGTCCTTAGAAGCAGAAGCAGTGGTAGTTGTTTGAGCGTTAGTGTTAGATTGTTGAGCAGCCATTTTTGATAGTTTGAGTTTGTTTTGATGATGATAAAATAAAGAAACCATGAACTGCATGGGTGATTTGACCGTCCTTTTATAGAATAGACTGTCAAGGCATTGGTTGTAGCTGGGAAACTCACACTGCATGTTTCACGTTGAAGGAGTATTTTGCAACAATTTGTGGTTTGCCATTTGGTTGCATTAATTACGTTGATACATCACTTAGTAACAAGACTACTTTCCTATTTAGTAACTGACAATGAAGGTTAAAGAAAAATAGAGAAAGTATCCCTGAATTTTAAAACAACCATCTGCACCCTCAAAATTACCCTTCTCAGGACTTGCAATGGTTACTGGGCATATCCTTCTAGTATTTATGAGAACAAGGATATCCAAGTAGTTTTGTCATTTGTTTGAGACACAATGAATGGTGGTTTCATATTCTTTTAACAATCGTGCCAATTTTACGATCATAAGTTATTAGCTGGAACGGAAAAAAGTTTAATATACAAAGTAACTGGTAATTTACGGAATAACCACTGGTATATTAAGATAATCTACTAATCATCATCATCTTTGCAATGGCAAAAATGGTTGCAACTAAGAATAAACGAAGGGTATCTCTTTGACATGGTAGCGACACTGATACTCTGGATGTTGCGACATCTTAAAAATTTTTTTTTTTTTTAGAATATTTTTCATTCCGCCAAAATCACTCTTGGAGATTGATCTAGATAGACTCCCAATACAACCATGCTAACGCATTCCAAAAACAAATGTGTGTCACTAATATCGAGGCGATTCTTATTTGTACCAAGTAACAGTTTAACAGATTCAAAAAAACGAAGAGTAATATCTGCAAGACCTAGAGTGAAAAATGTCCCACGCGATAACGATGACAGACCTTCAAATGGTTTTCAACGTCATAGGCAACTACAACAACAAGATAGACATCAACATCAGCATCAGAATCAA
>JAKTVH010000095.1:10912-23046 GCA_030557105.1 Candida frijolesensis | reverse complement strand
ATTATAAACTATAAATTCCTCGAAGGCGAAAATTGTTCGTCATTTATAGTGTGAAAAATTTTCATTGCGTGTGTGAACCGCAATATGTTAACAAAGTTACACGACTCGTTTATTCTTTGCCAACAACAGCACATAATCAAATAGTAAGATAGTAAAAAAGGTAGAAAGAAAAGGAGGGGAAACATAGAAACCGTTTCCCGATTCTCTCCGCTGTATCTTTTTTTTGGCACTGTTTGGGCAGTCCCCTCTATCAACATTGACGATAGCCTTGTGACATCTCCGGTTCTGTCCGGACGTACGGAGTATTAAAAGGAGGGGAAAGCTTTACTGATTTGTCAACCATTATCACCACTAGAACAACCAGCTCTCATTAACCACGTGCAATTGCCTCACCCGTTACAAATGCAGTCATTTATACCTCCCACAAAACAAAATGGAGAGCCCCTGTCCATTCGTAGCCCCAGATGAGATGGTTTGCCTAGAAGTGTCAAACAGTTAGACTGGTTACAAATCATTATTTCTCATTAGTCAATTGGCTCTTGTTTCATAGTAAGTGATATTCAAACAAAAGAGAAACGCATAGAATTACAGGTACTTTTATAAAGAGAGAACTTTTATTAAGAATCCACTATAAAACGACAAGAACTAAAAACAACGATTTTAGCACAAATAATTTCTAGCAGCAATATAAATTCACCAAGGAGTTCACTATTTGTTGTTCCTCTTTAGCAGAGCCAGTAGCATTTGTTATATTTACATAACAGTACAACCAGAAACAATGACACCTCTACTGGTACGGAAGATAGCATTGTCCTTAGAGGCAGAAGCAGTGGTAGTTGTTTGAGCGTTAGTGTTAGATTGTTGAGCAGCCATTTTTGATAGTTTGGATTTGTTTTGATGATGATAAAATAAAGAATCCATGAACTGCATGGGTGATTTGACCGTCCTTTTATAGAATAGACTTTCAAGGCATTGGCTGTAGCTGGGAAAATCACACTGCATGTTTCACGTTGAAGGTGTATTTTGCAACAACTTGTGGTTTGCCATTTGGTTGCATTAATTATGTTGATACATCACTTAGTAACAAGACTACTTTCCTATTTAGTAACTGACAATGAAGGTTGAAGAAAAATAGAGAAAGTATCCCCGTATTTTAAAACAACCATCTGCACCCTCAAAATTACCCTTCTCAGGACTTGCAATGCTTACTGGGCATATCCTTCTAGTATTTACGAGAACAAGGATATTCAAGAAGTTTTGTCATTTGTTTGAGATACAATGAATGGTGGTTTCATATTCTTTTAACAATCGTGCCAATTTTACGATCGTAAGTCATTAGCTGGAACGAAAAAAGGTTAATATACAAAGTAACTGGTAATTTACGGAATAACCACTGGTATATTAAGATAATCTACTAATCATCATCATCTTTGCAACGGCAAAAATGGTTGCAACTAAGAATAAACGAAGGGTATCTCTTTGACATGGTAGCGACACTGATACTCTGGATGTTGCGACATCTTAAAAATTTTTTTTTTTTTAGAATATTTTTCATTCCGCCAAAATCACTCTTGGAGATTGATCTAGATAGACTCCCAATACAACCATGCTAACGCATTCCAAAAACAAATGTGTGTCACTAATATCGAGGCGATTCTTATTTGTACCAAGTAACAGTTTAACAGATTCAAAAAAACGAAGGGTAATATCTGCAAGACCTAGAGTGAAAAATGTCCCACGCGATAACGATGACAGACCTTCAAATGGTTTTCAACGTCATAGGCAACTACAACAACAAGATAGACATCAACATCAGCATCAGAATCAACATCAACATCAACAATCTGTAGTAGATAAGAGACTTGTTGAAATGGCAAAGAAAGAAATGAGAGGACTCCGGAGTCTAACAAAGGACGTTGCAGAATATATTGACCCAAAAGATCCAGATTCTTTAACAGAAGTGAAGAAAATATCCACCGAAATGCCACTGATTGACATAGACGAAGCAACTGAAGATATATTTAAAGAAATAACCGACACTGGAAAAGAGGAGAAGAAACCGAAGGCCCTACCCCCCAGTGTTTCTTTTCCCGATGCAATCAACGATAGATTGGGCTTGGTTGTTGACCTATTGGGAATGGGAACTACTAGTAGCGACTTACCAGAAAAGGTTCAGCCAGATAAATGGAAATTAATTTTGGCACAATTGAACGAATCTGGAGGGTTCACAGGATTGTCAGAAATAGATATCAAACTGTTTGTGAATAAGATCCCAAACAAAGCCTTGGCACATTTGATTCCTACAATTGAAAACATGTACAATGAAGCTGGAATTTCAATTCATTACAATACTTACTATTCCTTTGTTCGTGCATTGACAAAAGGGGGCTCGATTTCTGATTCCCAATTACAAGTGATTGAAAGGTATTTTAAAGAAATTGAAAAACAAGTTGAATTGAAAATAGACCATTATGAGACCATGATTGCAGTGTATGTCAAGAATAAGAATAAACAAAAAATTGAAGATGTCTTGGCAATCATCCGTGATAGAAATTTACCATTTCTGAAATCGATATACAAATCCATTTTAGCGAATTACGTTTTCTACGCCAAAGATCATAAACGAGCAATAGAGGTATTTGACGCAATGAAATTTTTATCCGAAGAAACAAAACCAGATGCAGAAGATTATGCCAAAGTTGTTGTTTCTTGTATGTTGAATAATGACGTTGAAAAAGCCTTGGATTTGTATGAAGAAATGAAAGAAAAGAAATTAGAACCCAATCAGAAGTTACTATCCGCCATGGCTAAAGGCTGTTTGAGGAGTAGACAACACAAATACAAAGCATGGAACTTTTTATTTCAAATCTATGACTACGGCTGGAGTCCAAATTTGCAAACATTTGAGCATATGATTTTTATCGCAGCCAAAGATGGTGACGTTGAATTAACTAGAGCACTTTTCTATAAAATGTTGGAGACAAATGCCGTTACTGCCAGTGCTTTCAATTCTTTAATGGTGGCGTATTCGAATTATGAAGCTCCCAATGAAAGAAGACAACCATTTTTGATTTCATTGACTGAAAAGGGTAGATTGTTTAAACAAAATATTCTTGCCAATATTGATTTCTCCAATCCAGTGCATGGTTTCCCATTTTTACCAGCATCAAGAATCCCAGATTCTAAATTTGTCTTGGCTGAATCAAGTGCAATTTGGGCATACACCATTATGCGGAATCCAAAATTTGTCAATGATCCACGTATTGCTGCTCCATATATAACTATTGCTTCTAAGTTTGGAGAGTTTGAAGAATTCAAGGATAGATTTAACGCAAGTACTTATTTGAACACTGATGGCATACCAAAGGTTAGAGAAGTTGAAATTATCGAACCAGAAGAACAAGAGAAGGAACTAGAACAAAACGATGAAGATGACGATGCTTCGGAATCATCTCCAGAGGAAGAGTCAGAAACGGAAACAAAAACAACAGATCTTGTCAAATCACCAATTCTTGCTGACATACAAAAGCAAATCCAAGATAACAGATTCAAATCACCAAGGGACAGTTTTCTTTATGTCATTGCCGTTAAGGGGGCTGGGAAATTTAAGAGTTTTGAATTTGTTCAAGAAATCATTAAAGAAAGGGGTCAATATAGAAAATCAAACCTGTTTAAACAATTGTCTTCTAAACAACAAAAAGAACTGGATTTCCAATTTGCCGAAAGTTTGGTACAGTGTTTCATAGATATGAACTTGTTGGAAGATGCTTATTCAGTTGTATTGCTGTCAGTTGAAAGATTCCCATGGGGTTGGAAACAATTGGGTACATTAAATGTTGCTGCATTGGAATTAGGAAGTTTTGAATTAGCAGAAGCGGTTAAAAAAATTGCCCTAGCTAATCAAGAAAAACATCATGGTAAAATCAATCGAACTGACTTCAAAAAATTCGTAATGAAGAGAGGTTATTAGAAGGGCGTGAGTACCACTTACTATCGACATCTCCTGTAAATAGATAGTACGAGATAAACGATATAGATATTTATACAGCATCTAAAAATAATGACTAATTATATATACATGTACAAAATTATTTCTAAACTCTATTTACAAGACAATACTTATCATACCTGGTTTCTTTATCATCTTTTTAAATTTATCATTGGTGATATATTTTGAAATTTTTTCAACTTCAGAGACTTTCGTTAAAATGTCAAGATCAGATTGATCGATTAAATCTTTAACATCTTCTATTGTTCCACGATGTTTACCGTTGATAAATATATTAAATGAAATTAAATTTGATTCAATTGGTTTATCAACTGGGAAAGATTGATGGAAAATTGAATTTTTAAATGAATTTGCATGCTGGTTCATGGTTTTTGACAATCTTTGCCAACATTCTTCTGATGTACTTGGAGTCACCGGTGCCATACAGATCAATAATTTTTTATAACAATCAAGGATTAAATCCTGATTAAACTCCTGTGAAGCTTTCATGGCACCACAAATAGAATTTGTCATTTTCATAAGATCCGAAATGACAGTGTTTAATGAAAATTCAACTTCAATAGATTTGGTAATTGATTGAACAAAAAATTGAATATCATTATAAAGTTTCAACTCTTCAGATGTGAAATTTATTTCATTAAATTTTTTACCATTAAGTGTGATATTTTGAAATAAATGTTGTGATTTCAAATTTTCTAATTGGTAATCAGTAGTTTCCGAAATGGTATCACCCAATTGGATCACCCTTCTTAACCATCTATCAGTACCAGATATCTGTTCTTCTTGCCAATTAAGGGTGTCAGAAACAGGAGCCGAAAACAACATGTGAGCTCTGACCACATCAGCACCATATTTGCCAATACATTCAGCAGGATCGACTCCATTGTATTTTGATTTCGACATTTTCTCAAAGGATATGTTTGGTGTTTGGCCGGTGTTTTTGATAATTGGATTTTGTGAGTCTGTAACATCCACTTCTTCGGGTTTTAAAAATCTCCCATTGGCTGGATCAGTGAATGTTTTACCATGAACCATACCTTGAGTAACCATCTTTTTAAATGGTTCTTTATGGTGAAGTTTGCCATCCCATATACCACAATCACTTAAAAATTTACTTATGAATCTGGCATATAACAAATGCAAAATTGCATGTTCAACACCACCAATGTACAAATCTACTGGCATATTTTTAGCAAATCTAGCATCAAGTATTGATTTGTCATTTTGGGAGTCGAGATAACGGAAGAAATACCACGATGAGTCCATAAACGTATCCATGGTGTCGGTTTCTCTTTTGGCTGCTTTCCTACATGATGGACAATTAGCATTCACAAATTCGTCAATTTTTTCCAATGGATTACCTTGACCAAAATGTTGCCCTTGAACTTTCGGTAATAATACTGGCAATTCTTCATCAGGAACTGCAACTGGACCGCAGTCATCACAATGAATAATCGGGATTGGTGCACCCCAGTATCTTTGTCTACTGATCAACCAATCTCTAATTCTGTATTGTGTCGATGCCTTCCCCAAACCATGAGCTTCCAAATTTTCAGTGATCAATTTTATGGCTTCTTTAACCGGTTTCCCCTTGTATTCACCGATGAATTTCAACCCATGTGGTAAAACCGAACTATCTTGTAAAGTACCTGTTTTCTCAACATACGGATAACTATCATCATCCGACTTTTTAGGTGCGACAATTTGAATGGCTGGAGATTCAGGTTCATGCAATTTCCAAAACTCAAAATCTCTTTCGTCATGACCGGGGCATCCCATCACTGCACCATGTCCATAACTTCCTAAAACGTAAGGAGCAGTATAAATTGGGACGTCAAATTTTTCCCGAATCTTATTGTTGACGTCGATAGGAATGGAGGCTTTGATGTTTTTCAATTTATACCCTATTTTGGAAGTAGGGTCATCTATGTTCTTTGATTCTTCGATAAATTTAGCCAATTCAGGATCATCTTTTGCCAATTGTTCAACAATAGGATGATTTAAAGCCAAGGCCACAAATTGCAAACTGAATAAAGTATCTGGTCTGGAAGTAAACACTTTAATATGACCGAACCCGTGGTCTATTGGAATTGAAATTTCCGTACCATGCGATTCACCAATCCAATTTTTCTGCATGGTTTTAACTTTACTTGGCCATTCATTCAAATATTTCAAATCATGATTCAATTCTTTGGCGTACTTGGTTATACCAATAAACCATTGTTTCAAAAACTTCTTCTCAACAAGGGCTCCACTTCTCCATGATCTACCTTCAGAATCAACTTGTTCATTGGCTAGCACAGTTTGATCGACAGGATCCCAATTGATTTCCGAATAATCTCTGTGGGCCAATCCTTTTTCAAACAACATTAAGAATATTTTCTGCGTCCATTTGTAGTAGTCTGGAGATGATGTATTAAGTTCTCTATCCCAATCAAAATCCGCAAGGAAAATCTCCGTCTGTTGTTTCATCTTGGCGATATTCAACTCCGTCCAATCTGAAGGATTTATATTTCTTTCCACAGCAGCATTCTCAGCTGGCAATCCAAAAGCGTCCCATCCCATTGGGTGGATCACTTTATAGCCTTTCATTCTTTTAAATCTTGCAACGACATCACTGATTGTGTATACACGAAGATGTCCCAAATGAAGTATTCCAGAAGGATATGGGAACATGGACAAGGAATAGAATGTTTTGGCATTGTCATCAACCAAATGCTTTGTTGGATGAAGTGATTGTGTGGGAGATTGTTGCTTCCAAATATTTTTCCATTTTTCGTCTAGTTTTGGAAATTCTATGGATTTGGAAGGAATGTTAGATAAGTATCTCCCTCGACAACATAGTGATGGTCTTGTTCTTGTTGAAGAAAGTCGTATCATACTCGATGCAAAATCCAACTGTAGTGGGGGACTCTTTGAGAAATCACGACCCAAAAAAAAGGAAGAAAAAAAAAAAAGAAGCCGACCAGACAAATCTTCCGGCGCGCAGAAGGGCAACAGCTAACAGAATTTCGATGAAGCGAAAAAAAAAAAAAAAATGAAAATACAAAAAAAATAAAAACTTCTAGATCATCAAATAGGGTCAACAAGTATAAGTAGCTCATCCCCCATCCCCACTTCGAAATATTTTCTTTAATGACAATCAATAGAAAACGATCTGTCAGTCCCAACACAGAAACATCTTTTATTAACGACAACAATGTGGAGGAATCAGGCAGATCCACACTTTCATCCTATTTCTCAAAATTCAAGCAATCAATATTATCATCAACATCAGCATCAACAGAAACAATTAACAATGAACCACAACAAGCACAACCAGCCACAGAGGGCAACATTGGAGAAGACTCATTAAGCAATTTTAAACCATCCGATAAGAGAAGGCGATTGTCAATTCAAGGACATCCTTCGCCACAAGGCATTCCACGGTCTTCCGTTGCCTATAATGCAAAAATCTTGCCCCGACAAAGGTCTTATCTGATTATCTACAACGATGTTAAGACTAACGAAGAAGAGTTGAATAATGATTTAGAAGTCAGAATAACAGTCAAGGAAAATCAGCATAGCATTGACCGTGATGATTCACCGTTTTTGGACTTGCCCCAGGCACCGAATTCTGCGATTATTCTAGGTGGAGGAGTAACGGAAGACGAATCAATTGCAGGAGACAAACAGGATGAGGAGGATGATGCGGGAATGGCAGTGCAGGGTCAAGAAGTAATTGAATATGCCCCATTGTATCAGGATGAAGAAGGCAATATTGTCCGTCCTCCATTTATCAATTTAGACCCAAGAGAAAGATACCAGTTATTACAATTGAAGAGATCAATAGAAACATCGGAAGCATTACGGCATAGAATAAAGTACATGGTCAACCCTAACGAAACCTGGAGTAAGAAACTTAAAGGAACTAGCAAAGTGGAAACTTCTACCCAAACTCATGATGTAAGCTATTTGCATGCAAGATTGAATTTCAAAAGAAAATTGGACACCCAAAGTTATATACAAAGTGGAACTCCAAAAAGACAAAAGATCAAAAAAGGATTTTCAATGTCTCCATTTGAATATGACATTAAAAGCGAAGAACCGGTTGTGTCGTCAGCTACACTGGCATTAAACGGAGTGTTGGGCAACGTCAGCCGGCCGAAATTCAAGAATCTGGGAATTAGTGAGAAAGATAAAAATATAACCCATATTATTCCAAGAGAAGATGAAGAACCAATCCTGAAAAAATTCTCAACCCAAGGTTTGTCAAACAATAGAGAATCTTTTGGTAAACAAGATCCAAGTAAGTTGAAATTGGATGAAAGTTATATTGAACGAAGTGATTCGATGTCGGACGTGATCAAGTTTAAAAATCAATTGGGAGATTCGACAAAGAATAAAACCTCATCTGCTGGTCCATCTTCGGGATTCAAATTCAATATCAAAAAGGAAGACTTCAAAGAAGTTCTTGATGCAAGAAAACAAAATGATGAAATGCTCGAAAAGGCTAAATTGGTTCAAAATAATGTATTTGATACGAAATCTGCAAGTGTTGAAAATTCTGCCAAGCCGAGCTTTCTGTTTGGTGGATCTGAACCAGCCAAATCTGAAACGAAACCAGCTAGTCTTTTTGAAAAGAAGGAAGCACCTAAATTTTCATTTGGAAGTAAACCTGCTGAATCAAAAGAAGTCCCTAAATTTGCACTTGGCACTAAGTCTGACGACACCAAAGAAGCTTCTAAATTTTCATTTGGGTACAAACCTACTGAAACTAACGAAGCTCCGAAGTTTGCATTTGGAAGTAAGCCTGTCGAATCAAAAGAGACTCCTAAATTTTCATTTGGAAGCAAACCTGCCGAAACTAACAAAGCTCCTCAGTTTTCATTTGGCAAAACCGAAGGTCCAGAAAAACTGAAGAGAAAACTTAGCCAAGACGACGGAGAAAAATCAGAAGAACCAAAAAAGACCAGCCCATTTAACTTTGGAACTAAGAATGACACAAATGAAAGTAACCAAAAAACTTGTTTATTTGGGGACAAGAAGGAAACAGAGCCAACTAAACCATCATTCAGTTTTGGTGCAAATAAACCTGCCGGAGCTGCACCTCAATTTTCATTTGGAGCAAATAAAGAACCTTCTTCTGTTTTGCTGAAAGAAAACAAGGAACCAACAACAGGCTCATTTACATTGTCAGCTAATGACAAAAAAGAGGAAGGAAAATCTAAACAGGATGTACTGAAACCACTATTCGCGTTGAGTGGAGCCACATCTAAAGACTCCACTCCTTCAACTCCAAACACGGTATCAAATACTCCATTCTCATTTGGTGGTAGTCAACAGAAAGACGATAAGGAGAAGGACGAACAACCTAAGACTGGCGTGTTTTCGTTTAATCAAAACAATGGAAGTACAGGAACTGCCGCAATAACCCTGTTCAAGTTTGGTGGGGATGCCAACAAACCGGTGCAACAGGGTGAAGTAAAGAGAGATGAGTCTGACGAACAACAGCCTCTTGCGAAAAAGACTAACTTTGGTACCCCAGCATCGACCACCCCGAACCCAATGCTGTTTTCATTTGGTAGTACATCCAAGCCAGCGTTCAACTTGGGAAACAATACTGCAGAGAAAAAAGACACCACAGCAAGTACCTCATCAATTGCAACGTCAACTCCTTCGCATGCAGTTGCTACGGCGCCTGCCACTGCACTGCGCCTGCTACAAATGGACCGACTGCACCAAGTATCGCAGGCTTTTCTTTCAACGCTGGAAATAAGCCTTCACCACCTGTAGCAAGCAGTACAGGGTTCAAGTTTGCAAGTGGAGTCACCCCACCTTCCGGTGCTAAACCTCTGTTCAATTTCAGTGCTCCAACGTTATCGACTACAACTACTTTTGGAGGATTTGGACAAACTTCAGCATTTGGTGAAGCAACTAAGCCTGCCTTTGGAGGAACCGGACCTAGCAAAACAGATAATGTATTTGGACAATCGAACCCTAGTAGACCATTTGAACAAGCACCAGCAATGAAGCTTGGTGGTGGCCAAACTTCTAGCGTGTTTGGAAATAAGCCAGGGGCATCTACTACTTCCATCACTGCCAATGGTTTTGGCAGTCGTCCGGCAACACCCACCTTTAACTTTGCTGGAGCTAATGCTAACCCACCATTACCAGCTCCAATGCCTACAGGAGTACCGGTGTTCAATTTCACTGGAAGCAAAGAACCAACACCTGATCCTGCCTCGATATTTGGTCAACATAACGTAAATAGAAGCAATACTTCTACACCATTTGGAAGTACGATGAATAACAATATGTTTGGTCAGCAGCAACAACAACCTCAACAACCTCAACAACCAAATATGTTTGGAGCTTCTAGTAACCCTACAAATAATTCATTTATTTTTAGTGGCAATACTGCAGGTGGCCCAATGGTTAATGGAGGTATACCTACGCCACCAGTGGTCAATCCACGTAGAATCGCTCAACCAAAGTCAAGAAGAAGAGGTTAAGGTTGTATAGAATGTTGTATAATGTATAATGTATAATGTATATTAACCCTTAATAATAATGATGTGGCTGTAATGCAAAGACGTGTATGCACCAATTCCACTGATTCTCACTTTCTTTCACACACACACCAGTATATTTCGTATTCTTTATTACCACTCTTTCTACCACAGTTCCTATGGTTATCAAGTCAATACACAGTTTCCATTCTAAGTTTAGCACACTTTCCGTGGGTTCTCTTCCTAACAGTATTATTCTAGTTCACAATATTGTTTTTGATAATCACATCTAGTTCTATAAAAATAGAACAACAATGTAGAATGAGGGGCTTGTTGCATGGAACACAAAATGTGTGAATTACATGTGAAGTATTTCTTATGTCAACTTTTAATTTGCCCCTTTTTTCTTGCCCCACTATTACACACGTGCCAAATATCACGTGTAAATTTATACTTCCTACTAGTCAAAAAAGAGTGGAGAAGGGAGTGAGAGAGAGGGTAGATAGTTGGGGTTAGAGCTACTTGATTAAACTAGATAAAATTAAGGACATGTATTTTTGACCTTGTATGTTTTGTAACCTTGCTCTTACTTTTTCTTTTCTTTTTACAATAACTTAGATGCAAAATCTCCAGAACAAACCTACGACCATTGACACATTCATTTATTTTACATTTAAAACGTTTTCCTTTTACCACAAGTGTTAGCCCTACCTGAAATGTGTGTATATGTGTGTGTGGGGACTTGATTGTTAGTTGTCTTTCAAATATAATGGATGTGTATGTGTATATGCAACGCAAGGACTTAAGATGTGCTGGAAGCTAAAATGACACTGTTTGTCCAGCAGAAAAAAAAAAAAAATACAGCAAATATGAAGCAAGAGAAGAACCGCGGATTGCATTGCAAAAAAGAAAGAAAGAAAAAACTTTCGACTTCCCGAATAGGCAATGCCAGAAGTATGGTATATCAGGACTGTATCTCTTAATTGTGAGATACTTGCAACACCCATAACGCATTGTTGTATTGTTGTGGAATTTATTTAACAAATGCAATAATTGGTGAATACGCTTCATAGTGTAGGTGGATTGGCTTGCTATAGCAAACAGCAGGTCAAGCTATATAGAAAATTTGTTTGCTACTCGCCACATCACAAACGCGCAAGAACAACTTGGAGACATATACACCCTTCCCCATCTATTGAAAAATGACTGACATCGGCCAAAACGTTTCTTCAGCAGATCTGTTCAACAGGTAAGTGTGCATATGAGTGGTTATTGTTTCTTGAGGGAATGGTTTGTAATGTGTGGGCATGGAAGAAGATGAAAGGTGAAATGTGGAGTAAATAACACCGCAAAATGATGTTCAAAAATTTGTGCCCCGCGCACACTACTGCTTCACAATATAGATTTCCTTATTTAGGTAATGAAGTTTTTCGTTACCCACTCTTTCCTTTGTTGCCACGAAATGCATCTACCATTAAAGTACTACAGTCTCTTCGGAATTGTACCCCTAAATAGAGAATTACTCAATATTACTGATTACAGTTCTTTTGTCCTTTTGTTCTCTTATTCCCTTATTGTGCTGTTCTTTTTTTTTTTTTTTTGGGTTCCACTTGACAAGAATGTGATAATTGATA
>JAKTVH010000095.1:0-10892 GCA_030557105.1 Candida frijolesensis | reverse complement strand
TTTTTTTTTTTTTTTTTTTTTTTTTTTTTTTGGGTTCCACTTGACAAGAATGTGATAATTGATAATTGATAATCGACAATCGACCCCCTCTCGCAACCAACAATATATATAAATACAATTTTTCTTTCCCCCATTCTGAAAAAAAAAAAGCCCAAAACCTCTTTTGTATTCTTTTCCTTTCACTTTTGTTCCTTCGTCTATAATTTGCTTGACATCCTCCTTGCTTTTGCTCAAGTATTTTCCTCATTCAAATCCTCAGATTTTGATCCCTACTACTATCTATACATTCCAATAGTTTAGACCGCAGTACCGCCCCCCTCCCTAAAAAAGAGCACACTTTCTATCTACCACGCCAACAACCACACATATTCACTCAGTGTTAACAGCGTTCTTAGATATCATCCATTACTACCAGCTCGTATTCATTACTGATTTGTTTTGCTGACATTCCCATTTCACTTACCGTCTGCGTTTTTGTTTGGAATCTGAACTTTAGCAACCAAGATTCCCAAAAAAAATTTCATAAGCGACAGTGAAGCAAAAAAAAAAAAAATAAAATCTAGCCGAAGAATCTAGCTGTACCGCTCCCTATCCAAAGAAGGAAAAAAAAAAGACGCCAGCGATCCAACAAAAAGTTTGAACCATTTGTACCGACTTAGTTCCTCCTAATAGCTATATTTATTAACTATTGTTTGTTCCATCATGACTTCAGATGTTAAATATCGTTTGCAGAGAATTCAGACCCTTAATGCTGAACAGGAAATCACCTTGAAACAAGTATGGGCTTATCTCTTGAAATATTATGGCTATCCAATTGATATCTCCGACCTGGACTTGCCTTACAAGCAGTGTTATGTTGCTTCTACGTCAACTGCAAATTTTGATGAATCCCAAGCTATTCCAACTTTGGGTTTGACCAAAACAAATACCAGAGGTTCAATCAATTCTTCCACCAGTACCGCATCCAAAAAGAAAAGAGGATTGTTTGGTTCAAAGAAGTCTTCAGCTTCGGCTATGAATGCTAGTGTCAGCAATCAACTGACCAGTTCCCCTCCACCAAACTCCAAAAGAATGATGCAGATTCAGTCACAATCATCTTCTGAAAGATACGTGCCAGTGGACCAACCAGGTGATCTTTATTATTCTATTTTTGCCCACCACTACAAGGGTTCTTACGAATATTCTGACGAGTATGATCCAAGCTTGGAGTCCGCTGGTGGTGCTGGTTACTCCAACGGTTACAGTAATGGTAATGGTAACGGTTATGCTAATGGTAACGGTTACTACGGAAATGACGACGCTGCTTCCATCAATTCCTTGGAAACATTTGTTACCGCTTCCACTTCATTGACTGACTACGACGATTTACCACCTCAAATTTTCAAAAGCAACGGAAGATCCAATGGTAATTCCTATGGTGGCAGAATCGGTCATCCTAACAAACAACAATCCTACCAACAACATCAACAGCCACAGCAAGTATCTGGTGGATCATTCAGCCGTCACGAGGCTACCCTCAACTATCCGCTCCATGTCAATGCTGGTCGTAGTCCATTGACTTTCCTTGAACAATACAGTACTAAAGACTTACATCAAGGACTTTGTAGAGTCACACGTAATGACTTGTTCGATAACCTTATATTACGTTTTGTTAGAGCTAGAAAATGGGACACGGAAAGATCCATTGAAATGATGGTCAAATCGTTGCACTGGAGAAACACCGATTTCCCCGCTGATATCTGGGCTATGGAAGGAGATGGTCCATCTTATCTTAATGGTACCAACAAAGGTTTTGTCCACAATTTCACCACCGAAAAATCCTGGATCAAAGGTAGAGATAAGAATAACAATCCAATTTTTATGTTCCAAGCCAAGAAGCATTTCACTGCCGATGCCCCATTGGAACAAAACCAAAGATATGCCATTGTCACCATTGAATGGGTGAGATTGTTCTTGAGAGAAGTCAGTGAGTCGGTTGATACATGTACCATTGTTTTTGATTTGACTGGGTTCTCGCTTAAGAATGCCGATTATTCCACCATCAAATTCTTGGCCGATGTTTTCGAAGCCCACTACCCAGAAACTCTTGGTTTCATTTTGATCCATAATGCACCATGGATTTTCTCCACTGTTTGGAACATTATTAAAGGTTGGTTGGATCCTGTTGTTGCCTCCAAGATTCATTTCACTAAAGATACCAAAGAATTGTCTAAATTCATCGATCCTACTTTAATTCCAGATTACTTGGGTGGTGAAGATACCACTCGTGGTTTCTACCCAATTCCTGAAGCCAAAGATGAGTTCCCACCAAAACCAAGAGATGCCGAATTTGTTAGATTGAGAAGAGAAAGAGATGAATTGTATGTTAAATTTTTGGAAACCAACAAGAGATGGATTGAATCGACAAACCCACAAGTGTCGGAAAAATACTTGAGAGATAAGATTGACTTGAACGTTGCCATTTCCAGAAATTATATTCAATTAGATCCATATATTAGAAATGCAGGTATTTATGATAGAGACGGTACATTGACAGTTGGTCATTAGAGGTTGAATTAGAAATTAGTTTCTATAGTTTTGTCTTTTCTTTTATTTTTTGTGTTTCATTATATTATCATTTTTTTTTATATACATATAGTTTTAAATCTGTGAATAAACTGTCTATTCCCATTATGACTAACCGAATGGTCTGAATCGCAGTTGTACAAGATTCTTCTCAACTAGGCTTTTGTTCCAGGCTTGGCAGTACCTGAAATTTTTGTGTAATTTGATAGTATCTGTTTCGACCACTATGTCCTTTTCCATTAAAGCATGTTCTCAATTCCAGCACAGTGTAAGACTTGTATTATCTATCCTGGAGATGACTTGAGCACTTTATGTCATGCTCGCTTCCTTTTTAGCCAACGTAGATGGCATTTCTTAAGTAAAATATCCAGCAATTTTGTTTCTTGTGATATAATTGCAAACTGGTATAAACAGAGCCGTGGAATGACACAACCCTAGTATACACCTCCCTACCTTTCCTCTTTAGGAACAGTTTCATTACTGTTCATAGCCAACATGACTTACCTGATGCTTGAATACATGGATAAGAGATTTGTTAAGACATGTTCAATTATTACAAAAACAAAAAAACCAAAAATATCAAGTGGAAGGGAAATGGTTGACCTTACCCAACACACTAACATACCAACACACCAACTCCCTTATCTCTTAACCCCACTCCCCCCTATCTTGTTCATTTCTTTGGATATAATTAGTAATCATATTAGTACGAATTACATCTAATTGCAAATGGCAATAACAATAGAGAAGGCATGAATTATATGATTTTGTAAACAATTCTGTATGTCAAATTTGAACAAAGGGAAACGTTTTGTGTTAAGTGTTTGTTGACAATTGTGAAATTGCGTTGCTCAATTTGAAATTTTCCGTTTCTTTTGTTACCTTTGTTTCGTTTTGCATTATTGCCCAGATCTGATTGATATTCAAAGCCTCAGTTTCTTTTCGAACAACGATGCTGCCATCTCTCACCTCATTCTTTTTTGTTTGCGCTTCAAAGATACCAATTAGCGATAGGGTTGTTTTGTTTTTTATGCTAAATCGATACGGGTTTTTTAACCACAAGGCAGACCAAGGGGTGAGGTGAGGCAAGGAGCAAGGAGCAATGAACAAGGGGGAGAAAAGGTTATGTAGTGCTCAATTATATTTTCAATTTCATCTCATAACCACCATCAACAAATCAATGGCACTTTCCATTGTTGTGCAATTCTACTTATCCATATGGTTAAAGTTCGATTGATTGGTGGATTTTCTGATTCCGTTTCCTTTCTGTGTTGATGGAAATACCCACGTTGAAATTACCAATCTTTCTAACATTCCCATCAAGGAGATAGATTCAGATCAGCGGGATAACAATAGTATAAATACGTACACGGAATCATGGAATAATTTGTATTTTTTGCTTAATTTTTGTTAACCAACCAATAACACCTTCAACTATTGATTAGCAATGTTTTTCAAACACATTTTTATCACTCTTGCCCTTGCTTTGTTAGGTGCTGCTGCTCCTGCCCCTGCCAAGAGATCTGCTGGTTTCGTTGCTTTAGATTTTGACATTGTCAAAACTCAAAAGAACATCACTGATCACCATCAAGGTAAAGAAAAGAGACAAGCTGTTCCTGTCACTTTGGTCAATGAACAGATCACTTATGTTGCTGATATTACCGTTGGTTCAAATGCTCAAAAGCAAACTGTTGTTGTTGATACTGGTTCTTCTGATTTGTGGGTTGTCGATCTGGGTGCAACTTGTCAACCAAGATTCCAAGGTCAAGCTCAAGACTTCTGTAAACAACAAGGTACTTATTCCCCAAAGTCATCTAGTTCTGCTACCAACTTGGGACAACCATTCAGTATCACTTATGGTGATTTATCTTCTTCAAGCGGTACTTTCTACCAAGAAACTGTCGGTTTTGGTGGTGTTTCTATTACCAAACAACAACTTGCCGATGTTACTTCAACTTCTGTTGCGCAAGGTATTTTGGGTATTGGTTACAAAACCAATGAAGCTTCTGGTAATTATGACAATGTTCCTGTTACTTTGAAGAAACAAGGTGTTATTGCTAAGAATGCTTACTCACTTTACCTTAATGCCCCGGATGCCTCCACCGGTAAAGTCATCTTTGGTGGGGTTGATAAGGCCAAATATTCTGGATCTTTGATTGCTTTACCTGTTACTTCCAACAGAGAATTGAGAATTCACTTGGACAGTCTTACCGTTGGAGGTTCAAGTATTTCTGCTTCCCTTGATGCCCTCTTGGATTCAGGTACCACTTTCACCTACCTTCAACAAGATGTCTTCCAACAAATTGTTGATAAGTTCAATGCCCAATTGACTTATGATGCCAATGGCAATCCATTGTATCTTGTTGATTGTAACTTGCAAGGAACTGTTGACTTCAGCTTTGACAAGAATGCAAAGATCTCTGTTCCAGCCACTGAATTTGCTGTCAAGTTGTACACCACTGATGGTCAAGTCTACCCTCAATGTCAGCTCAGTTTTGTTTCTGGTAACGCCAACATTCTTGGAGACAACTTCTTGAGATCTGCTTACATTGTTTACGATTTGGATGACAACACCATCTCCTTAGCCCAAGTCAAGTATACCACTGACTCCAACATTTCTGCTCTTACTTAGTCCTGGTGACGATTCTTTTTTCAATCTTGTGTGTGAGAGGGTGAGTGTGTGTTTCTCTGTGGGAACATTCTAAGATACTCTACTCAATCTTTTTCTTACTTTTTTTTTTTATATTTCTATTTCTATTGTTATTATCGATTGTTTATACTGAATACACACAAGTATATCTATAAAACAAATTTAACAGTCTAAAGATTCTATTCTCTTGAACAATCTCTTCCAAAAAAGTAGACTTTCAACCAATCGAAACAGACCAATACTTGGTTCCTTATGGACAAACACATCATAATATAGGCCGATCTCCAAAACAAGTATGTCAAATTACCACCCGAGGCGACGTTTGACCAAGACCCCACGGCAACATCGGCAACTGCCTTCTCAGACCCAATGTATGCTAAGGAACCTCTGTAGTTGTAAACAAATTCCGGTAAGGCTTCTTCTAATTTATGTAACCTCTTGACACTGAAATCATTAGTGTCATGTTGATGATCTATCTTATAACGCAATGACTCCACTTTTTGCAATTTTCCAAAATATTTGGCTAAATAACAACCTTCTTGAAATGCCACTTGCGCAGTAGGTGGGTATTTTGTGATAGTACAATCACCCAAAGCAAATATGTTATTCGTTCCAATAACTTTCAATTGTTTGTCAACCAAAAATCCTCGTTTATTAGTTTGTTCGGCAAATTTGCTGATTAAAAGCAGAGTGAAACTTCTGGTAGAATTTCCTGTTGCCCAAATAAGCATTCCATATGGTATTGGCTTACTTGTACCATCCTTCTTGTTGAGAACCGTTGCATTGGTGTTATCCACTTTAGTAATTCTAGAACTTGTAACCAAGTTGATGTTTGTATCTTTGAAAACGTGATTAGCAAAATCAACCAATTTAGGACTGAATGTGTGCAACACCACTGGTTGACTCTCCACCAAAGTGACTTTCATATCTTTGGCAATATGGGGCATCCATTTTTTAAGATCCTGATCAATATAATCCTGAATCTCTCCTGCAGCTTCCACTCCTGTTGGACCCCCACCACAAACGATAGTATGCAACAATCTCAATCGTTCAGGGTCACCTTCTGGTAATAGATTTGCTGCTTCAATCAAATCTATCAATTTTTTCTTAATCTTCACCGAATCATGGACTTCTTTCACAAATATAGAATTCTCAGCTACACCAGGAATACCAAACGTAGATGGTTGGGCACCGATGGCAACCACCAAATAATCATACTTCAAATCAGTACTAATAAGTTCCATTCCATGGTCTTCAAAAATACGCGTATATGTGGAAGAAGAATCATCCCCGCTATGGCCAGAATGAACTGTCGTCGATTGTTGGACTGTCAATTTGTTTGCTGCTGGGTCCACGTCAACTGCTTCTGCTTCCAAATAAATAACTTCTCCTGGACGTCTGTTGATAATGGACCTGACTGGTTCAATGATGGATCTCATGTCGATTGTTCCCGTGGGAACACTGGGTAACAATGGTGTGAAAAGAAAGTAGTTTCTGGGAGATACAACAACAACATTGTATAAGGTAGTATCTAGATTCTTCAACAAGGAAATGGCACCCCAACCTGAACCCAATATCACCAATGTTTTTCTCTTTTCACCATCCGGGAAATAAGGCGATTGTTTGATTTGATGTACTGGTCTTGATTCTTGATAAATCTTGTAGCCAAGAAATGAAGTTGCTCCCACAGCCGTAAGGGCTACACCTGCAAAAGTATACTTGACAAACTTTCTAAATATTGGGAATCTTGGTGTGACAGCCATTGATGAAAAGAAAGAGAGAAGTTGAAAGGAGAAGTAGATTGAAAGAACGAACGAAAAACAACAAAACAAAAAAAGAAAAATAGGTATAACTAGAAGTATAAGTATAGATATAGCAACAATATGTTGACCCAAGGAACACAGTTTCGCGAGATATGAAACTGGGATATCTGGAACAAGGGCATTGTGTCTACACACACACACACACACAGTGAAGAACAAAAAAAACTTAATTGCAAAATATTACACAAAACTTTCTTCTGTACAGGCGGATACTATATCCGTCTTTTCCAGCCGGCCAAAAATACCGCCGACACACGAGCGGAAAGAGTGAGATTGACAAAGGGACCTGAATAAGCAGCCCTTATTTACCAGAAAATACGGGGTATGGTTTCAATATATGATCTGACAGTTCATTGATAGCTTTCAAAAAAGGAAAAGAAAAGTACACATGGGAGCTCTCATGCAGAAACTACGGAGGCACATCCAGAATCGAAGCATCAAATAGTCGAAAATGCAAATACAAAATGTTGCACTAAAAGCAATAAATAGCCAAATGCACTACGAACAATCAACCGATTGATAAATTAATTATTGGGTAAAATTTCCAGAGTAGAACCAGTCACAGGAATGGTTTCACCGGCAATCAACCCTCCCATTCAACTAAACCTTATATGGTATGATGACATCACCATTGGACAGAGGCGGGAGAACGAAACAAAGCCACAACCTAAATTAAATACGCTGGATTGAGAAGAGGGAATCTGGAACCGTCCAACAATGCCATGTCGAAGAGATTTTAATGACCATCCAATCAAGCTTTGTGTTTTTACAGAAGGTATTGTTGCACGCTATAACTGGGTTGCCTATATCCGTATGGAGATGGAAGAATTACTTAATGGAAGTTCCAGTCTTGACACGTGATCATACTACGTCTGCTCTTCAACTGACAATTCTAACTATACTTGATCCGAAAATTGTACTCCATAAAGATGCATATGGTAAAGATAAATGCTTGTGAAACCATCTCTTACAAAGATGTCTGATACAAACGTAGTTGGTTGGATGATGTTGCTTATCCATTAGTTCGATCCTTAATTCAATTACTCCCCATAGTCACTACTGCCTTGAGATAGAAGAATACAGATCATATGCCTTATCTTCCGCTATTGCTTCACTTGACCTTCATGGTTTGGTACGTCAATCCGTCTAACCTAGCTTGGCTAAGGTTGTATCCGTAGGAGCGTTTCCCATGTTTGCTTTAGTCGTGCGCCTTTACCAGAATTTGTGCATCGAGCTCCAGCCAAGTTCAAACTAACCCCTACCAGATAACAACGAAAAATCAAAAAAAAAAAAAAAGAAATAGCGCAAGATCAACAGTTACATTGCTTCATCACAAAACAACAAATCAGCAACACTAAATATCATATCATCGAATGTCACGGAGAGCAGGTAGAAGAGGTTATAACTCAGAAATAGCAACACAATTATCACAAGAGGATGAATTGGTGATTGATGAAGAAGAAGACATCGTTGAGGAAGAAGAGGAGGACGAAGATGAAGTCACAAGATGTATCTGTGGGAACGATGAGTTGATCAATGATTCCATCAATGACGATTTAGCATCTTTTTTGAAAAAACAATACAAGATAGAAATAGACCAAGGGCTTTTCATCCTGTGTGAAAATTGTTCTGTTTGGCAACACGGTTACTGCGTGGGGTTATTTGAAAACAACGATGTTCCCGATAAATACTGGTGTGAATTATGTAAACCTGAACTACATATTTTAGTGAAATATGATGGGTATTCTAAGAGGACATTATACAAACCAGTCAATGACAAAAGGAAAAAGTTGGAACAAATGACCTTCAATGACTCTATTGACAGTATACAAAACAAGAAAAAACCAAAGAATGAACGGTCACTCCCACCAGCCGCCAACCTTCACAAAGAAAAAAGAAAAGAAAGAAGACACCACCATCACCACCACCTCCACGGAGAAGAAGAGGATGAGTACGACGAGCAGTTGAAGCGTGCATTGCGGGAAAGTGCTAGAGAATCGGGAATTAAAGTTAGCGAATCAGAAGCAAAGGAAAACAGCCTGGCACATGAAATAAAGACCGAACCAGAGGATCACAATGTACAAGAAAAGGAAAGATCAGTTGATAGTGTCGATTCAGCTAAGAAGCGAAGAATTGGTGACTCAGAAAACAATGACCCCAAACGTCCTAAAGCAGAAAAAGTTGACAAAAGTGGTACGGAACGAAGCACTGATATTGAATCCAATGTTGAAGAGATGGAAGAAGTCGAAGGAGAGAAAGGAAGAGCTACTACACCACAGCTTGTCAAAAGAAAGAAGAGAACCCCACCACGGCCGGCATCTGCTTCTTCGAAAGGTGGAAGCAAGAGATCGAGAGAAGCATCAGTTGAGAATACCATGGCTCCAACGTTAACAAAAGAAGAATTGATCCAACAACCATCTAAGCCACGATACGTGAATGATAACTCATCCATTTTTGAACTCCGCAAACGAACAATCGCAATTTTGGAATGGTTAGGCCGATCACAATTGGAACTTGAGGAAGAAAAACAACAAAAACTACAGTTGTTTTCATTTATAGGTGACGAAACTGAAGATGGCAGGGGAGAACAACCAGAAACTGCACAGAATGATGCTCTACAACTAAGATCTACATTCGATGAGAATTTGTTACACATGGAGAAACTTACAGAAAGGATTTTGGCCTGGCAAGACAAATTTGGTAAATACGCAGTATAGTATAGGATGTGTGTGTACCACAATATATACACAGTCAATGGTAATCTTGTGGGTAGGCTGAACTTTGTACGACTGGAATCCTACGAAACTTCATAGACACAGTTCTTATTAAAACATTCATTGACTATATAGATCTAAACTACTGTTTCTCCTTAAAGGATCTCGCGTAACTGCGTCTGTCTATCCACAACTTTTGATCTGCCATCACTTGAAGGGTCCTTATCGCTGTTGGCAATCGCACACATTTTGTCCAACCACTGTGCACTGTTCAAGATCAGATCTCCACCTATGATTAAGTTGATTCTCCTGTTGCTCTCTGACAATTCATACGCTAGTCTGGCCTCTTCGTAAGTGACACCACCTTTAATGTAAATGATAATGTCTTGCACGGGCTCATTCATCACACCAGAACCATATTGTTGTTTCACTTTGTCCGGCACGAGAGTCGACAATCCCAACAAGTCCTGATGTTTCTGCACCGGGTTGATTAGTCCGGCCAAAATTTCGTTCAATTTGGGGGTGTATTGCATATAAACATTGTCTGACTTTGGCTGGCTTGAACTGTCCCTGTTGAACAACCCGTTGATGCCGATCTTCTTGTTGGAAAAGATATTGGCCAACCCTTCGTTCTGCTCGTGTAGTCGCTTCTGGTCCGCAAAGCTATTGGCATTAAAGAGGGTTCTGAATCGCTTGAGCAACTGAATCTGCGAGTCGGTTGGCAATGGAGACGTGAGGTCAGCATTGTTCAATTTCTGCAAAAACAACGATAAGTCGGTTGGATTGTTGTGTCTGAAGGAGTAAAGCAACACCAATTTAATCTTGTTCACCGTGGATACGTGTTTGTTCCCCACGTTGTCCAACACTTCGATAATGCTATTTCTGACGTGTTGTTGGTTCTCCAACTCACAAGCAATGGTCTGCTGCAATTCGCCAAGCTCCCACAAATTCTGCGTCGAGATCTGTCTATCAATCTCGCCAATCAAGTTCAAATGCGTCAACACATTGGTGGAAAATTTCCGAAACTCGGGAAACTTGGTGAGCACTTTCTTCAAGTCTGACAAGTTCGACGACTTGAGGTTCTCGATCGACGACTGCTTGGTTTCTGACTTGTACTTTTCGACATATTTTTGGAATTTT
>JAKTVH010000094.1:0-40097 GCA_030557105.1 Candida frijolesensis | reverse complement strand
CAACTGAAGGAGTTTCAGATTCTTCCTTTTCAGATTGCTTTTGTGCTTCCACCTTTTGTTGATAAACTTGTTCTTTGCCAGCATCGGTGGATTTAGTTTCAATGTCAAAGACACGGTATAATAATTCATGCGTATCTTTTTTATTCACCATCAAGTTGATGTTTGATTTACCTCTCCACAATGGCAAGGACAAATTCTCCAATCCTTCACCTCTTTCAACAGTTAAAAATAAACATCCTTCATCGATACCAGCAATTTTTTCAGAAAATTCAGGGTCAATACCTGAACCCTTGATAGCATCAATTTTTGGATAGCCTTCATTCATTAAATATTCTAATAATTTCAAATTACATTTCACGTGTCTTTTATCATTCACAAAATGCTCTATGGTATGCAAAGATTCGGTTTGGATTCTCCATCCACAAGTACCAACGTCATTCCTTTGGGAAACAAACAATTTAATACCTCCATGAACTAATTTCAATTTTTGTTTCTCAATAGACAATATTTCCTTAATTATTGGTGCAGTGTAATATATGGTTCTCAACGGTTCGCCAGTGGCATTTCTAACCAAGGCACAGTCTTTTGGAAATTTATCACTAAAACCATAGAACGGGTAACATTTTTGTAATTCTGGGTTCTCTGGATCTAAAAAGATAAATGGTTCTTCGTTGGCATCTCTTGGTAATCTTGTACTCTTGACTGGAGCAGCAGATTCTTCGCCAGCGACTTCACTTTTTGACTTCTTGGATTCATTTTCTTCAAAGTCACTTTCTTCGGCCTTTCTTTTGCCTTCGGTTTCGGCCTCAGGATCAATTTTTTCAAAAACAGTAATGAAAAACCCACCAGTGTTTTGCAAATGTGGATAGACTCTGACACAATTCTCTAAATGAAATTTCTCAGCTTCTTCTTTGGTAGGTGGAAAAGCAGTTGCTGGGACGTCTTCAGCACCAGGTTCTCTCAATTCCATATCTTTCCCATAAACCTTCCAGTCGGTGACACCTACACGTCTCTTCAAACCTGGTAATTCGTTGTCAACGTTGACCAACTTGATTTTATCACCCCATTTTCTTAATGCGGAAGCAACAATAGCTTCATTTTCAATTGGGGATAAAGAACACGTTGAGTAAACCAATCTGCCGCCTTTCTTCAATAATTGTAACCCACGGTTTAGGATCAATTCTTGGACGGAATGCAAACCAAGCGCGTTACCTACTCTGAAATCCTTCCAAACGTTCAAGTTCTTTCTCATGGTAGCATCTCCTGAACATGGAACATCACACAAGATACGGTCGAACTTCAAGTCCTGAGTGGTGTTGTTCAATCTGATTCTTGGAAACAAAGTGGCATCATGGTTCACAACTAAAAAGTTTGGTGAGTTCAATCTTTTAACTTGGTGGACCAACATATGGGAACGTTTGTAGTCGGAGTCGTTAGCCAAAACAAATCCAGTTGGTAATGCTTTTTCGTCTTCGGCATGCAATGATTCAATCAATTGCGCAGTTTTGGAACCTGGGGCAGCACACATATCCAAAACATAATGGTGTGGTTTGACATCCAACAACAAAGGTGGGATCATACTCACAGCTTCCTGACGGGAAATGTTACCGACTTCAGTTTCAACGACCAAAAATCTTTGAGTTTTGGCATACTCCTTTTGCTTCTTAATAACGTTCTTGGAAACGTCTATTTGCCAACCCAATTGGTTTGGGTAGAATTCAATATTCTTGGGAGTGATGTCAACACCTTCAAAAGTCTTACCTTCTAAATGCCTGACATGACGATCAAGGAATATGTTTCTAATTTCTTCGGCATGCTTTCTAGAACCGGTGATTCTGAAAGTCATTGGCAAATTGGTCTGACAAGCAGTTTTGAAGTCGACCCATTCTGATTCTGGAATTAAGTTTAATGACTTGTAGTAGTTTTCCCAAGTTGGGTTTTCTCTGACCACTTCACTCCATCTGTCATCCTTTTCAGGTCTTTTGCCAAAACCTTTGGAATCGCCTCTGTTGTTTCTTCTCTTAAAGTTTTTCTTAGCCATTCTGGAGTAGTTTCTTATGATCATATACTTGTAAGGCTGATTAGATGAAAATGGTTCTGAAAAATTCAGAAACAAACAAAAAAATTTTCTCCGCCGATCGCATCGCATCTTTGCGACATTATACATTAACTACCCACACATACACGCTAGAGTAGAGTACGACAAGGAGAAAAGTGCAAAAAACTTTCTACTTTATATTCTACTACCAAAATACGCAACTGCAATATCACGAATGAAATCTTCACTGATTTTCATGTGCTCAGCTTCAATAGAAAGGAAATCAATAGCATCTCTTTCAGCAAGAGCCTTCAATCCAATGTAGTCGTTCTTATAGAGATCAGTCTGATCAAACGGAATACTAATCTTGTTAATTGGATCGAAATCAAAGAATTTTGAGCTTTCCTTAGGTACAACTGTTGTGTCTTCCGTGAAACTGACCAAGACTAGCTTGCTTAATTTGGAGAAGCTCTCCCTATAGGTGTGGTTCTTTTGTTCTCGTTCGTTATTGATATCTGCTAGGTAATTGGAATAGCTCAAGTAGTCATCTATATTTAACGGATCCCTGAAGTATTGTGCAGGGATGACCCGCTTTTGAACAATGTCGTGCCATACCTGTTTCTTTAGAAGCTCGTTTCTTCGTTTACATAACCAGTCCTTGGGGTCTTTGCACAATGGCAATTCCAGCACACCCAAATGGGGTGACCCAAATGTAACAAGATCATGAACTTTCACTGAACATCTTTCTAATAATCCTCTTAAAAGTACCCCACCTTGGGAAAATCCAATGGCATCAAAACCATTTTGCAACTCTGTAATATTCTGCAAGGTGGCACACACTTCTTCGACTTGCTTATTAGCATCCCCAAAAAACGATTTCTGTTGGTCCGACGACGGATCTTCATCCAAACGTATAGAATAAACAAATATACCTGGGTATATGTTATCTAATATGTGGTGCAAATTGTGGATTCCTGACGAGTTGTAGTCATCCCCTAAACCGTGCCAAATTACGACAGGACGATATTCACCTGTGGCTGGAGTTTCATGATGGTGGGGAATCAAACTTGTTTGTAAGTCCAAGTTGATAGTTGAAAGAAGATTGACGAAAACTTGTTGCAAACTAAAAATTGACGGTACAAGCATTTTTGGTAGATTGCTAATTCATTACTTGACAGTATTTTGTGTGTGTGGGTCATGTGTGTACTTCTGTGGTTATTATTAATTTTTTTTTTTGCCCTGTAGGGTGTTTTCACGAAAAGATCACCCATTGTTCATCCAAGCCCACCTAGCACATAGCATCAAGTAGTACAAGTAGGTGAATCATCTGTGGCATCGATTCGAGCGTGATACGTCAGCACAAAGCATAATATTCCATTTACTGATCAGGCCTTTTCAACAGCCTGTAACACCGACTGGGTTCCATTTTGGAGATGATTTGAGGGATAATATCCAATGAAATGGTCCTGTTCCAGTAGATCTTTGTCCACATCACGTCAGATTGCAAGGCAGAAACTCTCAGATGCCTCAGGTATTTCATATACTAAATAATTTACCACCACTGTATCTCATAGTTCCACTTTAACTAAGATTAGTCATGTGATCATCACTACCGCTACTACTGGTTCGTGTTATACATACACTTCCATATTCCTAACTTCCTCCTTGCGTTCTGAACCCGGGTCGGTACGCGTTTGATATTGGGAAGTTATTACGATAATGAATTACCACCAATGAGAACAGTAATATTCACCAGTTCGAGGTTATTGGGATCTTTATTCCCTGGAGGTTTACAAGCTGCCATATACCAAAATATGGATGGGTCACGTAATATAAAACTTTTTGTGTGAATTGGTATTAATCAATTTTTTCTGCCATAATGTGAACATTTCTCTACAAACATTTCCAACAATCTTGTTGCGATGCTATGAATTAAATGTTAAAAGACTTTAACCTAAGGAAGATTTGCTATAAGTTGCATTTATTTGGACGAGTAATCTGTTGGTCAATAAAATTGTAGTATGCGTGTTTAGGGCGCTCGTTGTAAATTGCCCGAACAACCACCGCCATGTTATCTGTTCTTCGAGTTGGCCGCCCAGGGCAAAAAAAAAAAAAATAAAATCATTAAAAAAGTCCAGACCAGGAAGCGTTTGCTTTACTTTCCAAATCTCCCCAGGAAAGTTTATGGCGGTTGAACTTGTTATATATTCTTTAAAATTATAAAATTGTTAAACCTGTATTGAGCATATGAGTGGCATTGCATTAAAAATCACGTCCTTGTTGGTAAGAACCATCGCCAAGCCCATAGGTAATGCCATCAAAGCTCAAGCTAGAGAACATGAACGATTCAGAAAGTTATGTATCAAGTTTGCACAATCAATGCACTCAACCGAAATAAAGCTAAGAATGTCCTTACTAGGTGAAAACAAAATTAGAGTCAAACCTTTGAATGACAACAAGGCTATAGAACAGGGGGCAACATTCATTTCCGAGTTTTTCATTTTCAGTGTTGCTGGGTCCCTAATACTATACGAAAGTATCAGAAGTAGAAAGAAAGCCAGCAACGAAAGGGATGCATTGGCTGATGACATTGCCGTATTGCAAAGTGAGATCGAGTATATTAAGACTAAACTCGGGGATATAAATATTAAATTGGATGACTACAAAGTGCCAGACGGGTACAACCCAAAGTACATAAAACTTGACAACAATAACAATAACAATAACAAGGACATTAGTGGCAATGCTACGAAGAGCGAACCCTCCGCTACACCATCTACGACCGAAGAGGTAAAACCATAGAAGACGCTTGTAAATAGAACTGTAGAAATCTTTTTATTTTAGACAAAATGGTTTCTTAAGATTAAAAAAAAAAAAACTTATACAAAACTGTAGAATAGAAAACTAAAATAATAATAAACAAACGAATAATAAAAAAAAATAAACAGCAAGATATAGTACAGATTTTAAGGATTATTTTTCATCACATTTACTTTTGACCTTTCTTCTTTTCAACTTTCAACAACAAAGCTTTGTTAATATGAGGCAAGACACCACCATAAGCAATGGTAGCTTTGATCAAATTATCCAATTCTTCATCCCCTCTGATGGCCAATTGCAAGTGCCTTGGTGTGATTCTCTTGACTTTTAAGTCCTTAGCTGCATTACCAGCCAATTCCAAAACTTCTGCTGTCAAATATTCCAAGACAGCAGTTAAATAAATGGCTGCTTTTGATCCAACACGAACCTTATTTTGGGCACTTCTCTTCAAATATCTCTTGACTCTTCCCACTGGGAATTGTAATCCCGCTCTGGCTGAATGTGAAGTAGACGACTTGGCAATTTCTGAGGATTTACCTTTACCTCCATGCACTTTTCCTTTTCCTGACATTGAATTGATTGACTTTCTTGTTGTGGTTTCGAGGGAAGGAGAACAGGAAGAAAAAAAGCAAAACAAAACAAAACAAAAAATTCCAGACAACAAAGATTCGTAGTGAATCCGCGCAAACACCGCCAAAGGGGAAAAAATGCGAAACTGAGAAACAGAAAAAAAAAAAAAAAACAATAACCCAGTATTCTTGTCATGTGCACGACCGCCCTCCTAAGCATTGACTAGATTAATAGAGCCTAGCTTCTCTATCATTTCCTCCACCTCAACTCTTGATTTGTTTAATTCTGTGCAAATTGAATCAAATGATTGAAATCCCTTCAACATTTTCAATAAATCAATCATGTTTTTCTGTTCTTCAGATCCAGCCAGACTTTCTTCGTTGTCTTCTCCCTCGTGGTACTCATCATCAATATAGTACGATGATGAAGATAATCGATGTCGCCTTTCTGAGATATGAGCCATATGGTTATCTGCAGATCCTGGGGTGTAACGACCAGCATATGTACCAACCACATTTTCATCACCATCTGCGTCTCCTTCGTCATCATCATCTTCATCGTCGTCCTCTTCGTCGTCCTCTTCTTCTTCTTCGTCACTGTCATCTTCGAATATAACTTCGCTAGTTGAAAATCGTCTTAAATCGTGCTTATCACTTTGGCTATACGTAAAGCTGACTTTTCTTCTGACATCTGTCCTTAAGGTTCGTTCATTGACTTTCGTCTTAAGTAAATTGTCATCCGTTCCCACTGTCATCTTTCTTCTCGATTTTTTCCTCAGTAGTTTGTGTATCATATTGTCAAATACATTAATGTCATCTCTTTCAATAGCACTGGTTATGGAGTTCAATAATGGGTAGGAACAGACTCGGTAAATAATGCCTCGTAGAACACCAAAGTTGATAAATCTTCGTATATCGATGTTGTCCAAATGTTGTCTTTGTTGCAAGTACCACTCCTTCAACGTTTGTCCTTGGTTGAGTGAACGATACAAATAGAACAATGTCGTCTTTGTCGGTACCTTGACTTCTCCATTAGATATCATCCCCGCTCTTGGTGTTTTAGACAAATATGCAGATTTAGTATAGGGCGAAACAGACGCTGATCCAAAAGAATGCTTGTAGTTATAGGTCGGTGAGTTGTCACCATTGAGCGGATGAGGTGTAGAAAGCTGACTCGGGGAGTTTGCAAAAGATGAGTTTTCTGTACTCATGTCACTGGAAACAACATATGCTTGACATTCTTCTGCCATTTTACCTTCGGATTTTAGGAAATTTCCAATGTGGTTTGTGGGTGCGTATATATTGCTGAATTGGAAAATGTCGACAATCTCAATACATTTGTAGTGCATTAAATGCTGGATGCATTGTTTGGTCAAAAGATATTTGGCGTCTGCTAGTTCGCTGATTCGTTTCACCGAGTTCAAGCCGTTGATGTACGGAAGTATCTTTACCATAGTCGGATCCCAATTAACATCTACCAAACTTTGTAATCGTACAGTGGCGATGGGTACTTGATATGCTTTCAAATTAATAGGTGGTGGTAAAATTGGAAACAACTTTATGTCCACCGAATTCGAAGTGTCTAGTGGAATGCAGCATTCGGAGTAATTATTCAAGTCTTGGTAAATCTGTTGAATCAAAGACTCAATGGAAGATAATGCAATCTTTTTGGTTTTGGCAAATCCCGGGATATTTGCTTGGGCGCAATCAGTGATTCCTTGACTACTGTCCATATCTGAAATACCCTCGATATCCAATTTTGACGAAGTAATTTTGTTCCCATTCTTCATAGGAGTCCCTTTGAAAAAAGAATTATCCTTATCCAAGCTACTCAACATAAAACTTTGTTCCTCCAAGACTTGGAACATTTGCCCCATTCTTTTTATGGCAGATTCATAGGGCGAAACATCACCCTCATCGTATCTGAAGACAAAGCAGAAGTTAAAATTAAATGAATTTCTAGCATAGTGTGAACTTTCCATGTTAACCGGATAGCCAATCACCTTGTATTTCTCAATTTTTAAAGATATCAATCGGTTACACAATTGTGGTTTGGGAATCACGTAGTTCTTAATGGTATCGAAGTTGAAAATTCCATCCTCGGTATCCCCCAACCGTCCACCAGTGGAAATTGAATCCTCAGGGAATTGATGTACAATCTTCGTACCTTCAATAGGATGGAACACTGCATAGAATATTGCAACTATAGGTATAAATCCATCTGAAATATCCATTCCACTGTTGGTGCTTCTTTGAATGATTGCTGTGCTATTAACGATACGTACATAGTTATTATATATCAGTAATTTTTTTTTCTTTGTAATTTTGTCGTGCATTTTTCTCTCTTACGAAAGTACATACGTATCCTGCTATTTAGTAATACACGAATTGATACATCCTATAACTGGACTTCAACTAGTAATAAACTAGGAAGCTGGTGGTGGTGGAGGTGGAGGTGGTGGAGATCGAAGATGAGGGGGCGGAGGAGGAGGAGGAGGTGGAGACATTGATAGGGCTCCGCCAACATTTGAATACCTTGGATTCGACGATGATTCAGTAGGTACTCTATGTCGGTCCAGATTTCTGTTTCCGTTATTTTGTGAAGCATCCGCAGAATTGGATCCCGCCGGGGGAGGAGGCGGAGGTGGTGGCGGAGGTGGTGGCGACGCAGAAGAAACCAGGGAATTATCAGCTACGTATCTCCTTTTAACAACATGAGCATCAGGCACATATTCCTCTTCATCATCATCAATTGGACGCTTGGTTCGACCTTGCTTACAATCCCTGCTTAAATGACCGACTTTGTTACAGAGTCTGCATACAATTTTTGCGATGTCCGCTTGCTGTTGCTGTCTGCGCTTGAAATTCTCAGCATTAAAAGCTGTTTTATCCACATACGTCCCGTTTATTTTAGCAAGTTCCATTAGTTGGTTTCGTTTAATGTCGTTTTTCCCAACTGGCGAGTGTATTAATTTATCGATAATTTCATTGACTAACATTACTGCTTTGGAAATTTTATGTTGTGAGTCCGACGATATCAACACATGCAAATCGTCACTAAGAGTCGAACTAACTGCATCATTCTCATCGGTTGCTTTCCCTTCCCTTATTGACCCTTTGCCTCGAATCTGCAAAACTGCCCCGCTATCTTCTTGCAACTGTTTTAATGTCCGACCTCTAGGACCGATCAAGAAACCAACAAAATTAATGTCAGGGTAGTCTTTAACTGGAACGTACAACCTCTCTTGTGTCTTTCTGGGTCTAGAATAATTTGATGGTGGCACATATCCTTTGATACTTCCGGCCACTAATTCAACCATCTCATGTCTCTCCTTCTCTAAAGCCTGTCTCACAACGTTTTCCCGTGTATTTATCTTCATACCGTCTCGGTCATATTTGGGTGGCGGTGAAGGATCCCTCTTGTATTTGACTTGGGCATCAGAGCTCTCAAACTTTGCAGATGGGAGGATATCTGTGATTGGTCTGTGCTGTTGTCGAGCAGTGCTCAACAAATGAGTTATTTCTTCACTTCTAAAGTATTCTTGGTAGGCCATCAACTGTTCTTCAGTTAGGTGACCAGTAATCATAGTGTCAAGTCTTTGTTCGCCTAGTTGAACATATCTTCTTGGTTTTCCAGACCATTTGGTTTCCCTTGGCCCATTCTGTGCTGCCGACGGTGGAGCAGGTGGTGGTGGTCGTCCGTTAACTTCTCTTCCTCTATTAATCATCTTGATAGATTAAACAAGTTATATTTAAAACTCACAAATAAGCCCTAAATGCAGGATATCAATCCGATCGATGTAGATATATCAATCGTCTTGTTGTTCGCAAATTGACAAAACAATTTGGGTTTTTTTTTTTTTTTTTTTTTAGCTCGCATCATTTTCTACTACATTGACTGTCGTGTACTACGCCTATTCTTTGTCCTATACAGTTAAGATGAAAACCACCCTTAATTCCTCCTTGAAAACTTTACAACACTCAATACCTCCCAGCCTGCCTTTCTATTTATCACAACGTCAGCATTCCAACCGCTCTCTTTCATCTTTTCAACAACACGTTCAGGCTTATTTCTGGCGCAGAATAGAATGTAAGCAACTCCGTTGGCTGTTAACGTTTTTTCCAAATCATTCAATACTTTCCAAGTTACAACCATGCCATCTTCCCCACCATCTAAGGCCAAATCTAACCATTGTGGATCCTCAATTTGTTGAGGTATATCCGGTACTTCGGACGTTGGAACATAAGGAGGATTGAATATTAGTACATCGATGGATTGTGGTTTTATTGCAGAAGTAAGATCCATCTGAGTCGAATCAACTAGGTGGCTCTCTTCTGTCTTCTTCTTATTGAGCTTGACTGTTTCAAGGACACTTTGACAGGCATGTGGATTGATATCGGTCGTGAAAAAAATAGCGCTCGGGAGTACATTGCTAGAAACAAACGTGGTGACAATTCCAGTACCGGTTCCAATTTCAGTGACGATCGGAACCACCTTGCCGAATCTCGCCTGTAAGAACTCTTTCTCTTGCTCAAAACAATCTAGTAGTAAAAATGAATCTTCCGAAGGTTCATATACTTTTTCATAATCGATATTTTCGACAATTGGTGTTGGCAACATATCTTCCAAGGTTCATCAGCAGCCAACAATAAATTTTTCAGTACTGAAAAAAAAAAAACTAAGAAACAAATTACGTACAGTCGGATTTAAGCTTGCTCGCTAGGAACCAGTTCAGTACGAAAATCTACAACACAAGAAAAATTACCTTGTCGTAGCTCCAACATCAACAGAACTACACAGATCAATACCCATTCCCCCCAGCAAAGAAAAAATGCAAATCAAAGTCAAGACATTAACGGGAAGAGACATGCCACTTGACGTGGAACCACAGGATAAAATCATTAGAATAAAGGAAATGATGGAAGAAAAGGAAGGTATATCTCCAGCTCAACAACGATTGATTTTCAATGGATCCCAATTGAATGATGATCAAACCATTCAAGACGCGGGAATTCAAGCCGGTTCCTCTTTACACTTGGTTTTGACATTGAGAGGTGGTAACTAGAGTTTGTATATTACGATGAATGCATGATGTTTTGTTGTTTATTCTTTGCCACGTTATTCTAACTTCAAGTGCTATATCTATAAACTTGTAACCGAGTATTACAAGGTGCCAAGATCATTACAAGCTCACATAAACGAAACGTGAATCACACTGTTAATGGACGTAAAATAATTTGAATTAAAGACACCAGTTACACACGTAAAATGATTACCTCTAAGCACTGTGTCACGCGTTTGCAATGTGTTAGCTCGTTATTGATAAATATAGCACATGCTACATTGCATAGCATAAATGTATTGTTTGCCGTTATTTTTTGAACTATCCACCATCAGTTTGCCTTTGCTGCCCATTTCTTAGCACTGCTCAAGAACTTATTCATACCCTTTGGTGCACTATCCACTTCTCCTGGGAAAACATATTCAATGTATTCTTCTTCAATAAAGTCCACAGTTCTTCTCTTTTTCACCATTTCCGGGAATTTTTTCATAACTTCTTGTAAGCTATCATCAGTACCATTGATTTCTTCATAGTTCTTTTGCGCTTCTAATATGCTCAAGCGGGATTGATTATCCATTTTCTTCTTGAAATACGTATCAGCCTCCACGAATATCTCTCTAGTTTTCGAAATTTGCTCCTCATCAACACTAACTTCAAATTCATCTGATCCTCCTGTTAAGAATTCTTCCAATTGCAGAGGAGATGGAATAGAAGACTCAAATAATGCAAATGCAATCCAATTATCCGTACTTGGGTCTTTGTCTAGTAATTGTCTGTATAAATTCCTCACTTTGTCATACTTCATTTCATCTTTGTAGAACTCAACTTGGATACTGAAAAATTCATCTGTATCTAAACTGTTGCTATATTCAGGGTTGTATGATAAGTTGTTGAACATGGACAAGATCAGGTCGCATCTATCAGATTCATCGATGGATGATTCAAACTCCACATATTGCCGAACAATGTGTTCTGCACGAGAATTCGTCACTATAGCAGTTTCCACCCATTTTTGGAAAAGCGACCTTACCCGATCCCATTCGCCTAATTTTTTTTCAAAATCAATATAATACTGAAATATCTTGGTTTTTGGTTTTCTTGTACTTGTTTGACCTATTGCTCTGCCCAAAATTTTTCGGAACTTGGCTAAACCATCTGTGCTGTTGTTTCTCAATTCAAACTCTGCATATCCAATCCATATTTTGGCAAATGAAAACAGCTGAGGAGGAACAATCTTCAAACAGTCATTCCATCGTTGTCTCGCCGATTCAATATCACCAGCCGTGAATTCTGTCCATAAGGCATATCGTACCCAAAACATCACATATTTTCTCCAGTCTTCGGATTTGAATGTATCCTGTGGTCTCAAAGACGTGAGTGTGCTAAATATATTTTGCAATTCTTCTCTTGATTTTTCACCATTATTTTCTAGGAGGTTGATATTGGACCACAAAGAATTGTAATCACGTGGGTTTTCTTTGATTGCCTTCCGGTATTTAATAACTTTCTCGGATTGCTCTGTTGCCTGATCAGATTGCCCACCCTCCGTAATTCTGGCTTTAAGCTCATTCAAAGCAATTTGGAATCTAGTTCTGAGACCTGATGGGATATTTATCTTTGTACCAAGTAATAGTTTGTAAATCTCAAGCCCACGATCTGCCTCGTTACATGAGACTTCCCAATCAACCCATTTCACAACAATATCACATAATTTTTCATCATTGGGATTATTGGCTAACAAAGTATCAACTGCTGACTCGCACACCGCTCTGATCGTGGCAATGTCCTTATCGTTGTTCTCCATCTCATATTGCATCCATTTATACCAAGTAGTGCCTTCTGGGAACTCGGACAAGTATCTCTTGAAAATACTTCTGATATTTGAAACTTCTTCATATCGTGCTTCAAAACTGACATACGCATCCCACGCTGATGCATCTGGGTGCCATTGGAGCCATTTTTCAAAAATACTTCTAACCATCTGGTAATCCTTGAGCATCTCTTCAGTCAATACATAAAGAAACCATAGTTTGTTTACCCTAGGTAGCGTTTTAATAGCCCTGTCTAATAAATTCCTTGCATGGTTGATGTTTTTATGCGCTAGTTCAAGTTCGATGTATTGCACCCAAAAAGGAATATGTTGGATATTAACATCTAGTGCTCTTTCAAAGATTGATCTGGCACGAGGGAAATCATAATTGTTCTCCACTTCCCACTTGGCATACCTTATCCATTGACGTAGATTTAGTCTATTCTTGTGTATATGTTGCTCAAATTCCCTTCTTCTGGTTTGTTGGTAAGAACTCAATTCTTCTAGATCTTGAATTGTTTGTCGAGGGGTCTTAAACTCAGTTTTACTTTTTTCAAAAGCAACATCGAGAATTTCTTTACTGGTTACTTGATCTGTAGTTGCTGTGTCCGCCATAGTATACTTGATTCTTGAAGTATGTGATGAGCACGGTCATCGAAAGTGGTTGATTCGCGCATAGTTCAGTTTTTGTATTTTTCTTTTGCCAAACATGTGTGACAGGAACAATACCAGTACATTACCAAACTAAACAAACTAGAAAAGATAATTACAGAAATCAGGAAGTTAATCCACTACAATCTAAATAAATTGGTTGAATTCTTGACGGTATGTACTAATCAATGTTGTTCTCCTAACTAATGGTCACTACATTTGTCATGAGAAAAACTTCAAAACTCAGCTTATATCGTCCAGCTTCGTCAATCCCTTCTAACTTTCGTACGTAAATATCGGTCTTTTATTAAATAATATACATTTTTCTTTTAATGAATAGATTTCATCAAGGCTACTAAGTTTGAGTCCTGAAATAAGAATATGAATGGAACCACAAAATAAAAAATTCAATTCCATGTAAAAACAAAAATAAACAACCAGAAAAACAGACAACACATGATCGCATATGCTGTCTCGTGATGTAGATCAAGGTGGTGGGGGCATTTCAGTCATTTGGTCTATTCTCTTTTTATCAAGTCTAAGTTTTCATATATGGTGTTTGAAGATTTGTATAATTCAGATGCAGTTATACCTTTCTTGTTGACTTCATTATCGTTCAATTGTTGTAACATCAATCTGACCTTTTCTTTTTCTTTTAATCCATGTAAGCATTCTTCGTAATCTTCAAAAGTTGCCTTACATTGTTTTATGGAAGTGGTATCGGAGGATGTCACACAGGACATCCATGTTTGAAACTCATAGAAACATCTTCTGGTTCCTCCTGATCTTGAATATGGTTGCATCTTCTTTCCTAATATCAACAATGGACTAGCCCGAGTACTGTGTTAATGTGTTGGACACCTCTAGTAACGCCATGTAGGTTTTTTTTTCTTTGGTGCTTCTCTCTCTGCCTGTTGCTTATTATTATTTTCGCAAACATCATTGGTTCTGAAAAAATCACCAAACTACACGACTACAACTGATATTAATCATATGCAGGAAATCACAGTATATGTTGCATCTAATATGAATTAACCTTAAAGGGAATAGGCATATCTATATATATATATATATATATATATACTATTCTATACATAGGCCAACATCTCTCTAATGCATTCCTTGACTTTGTAATATAGAGGACCAACATTCCCATCGATCACTATATCACCAGATTCGTCGCTTTCAATTGACCCATATGCTATTTTTCTAATTGCCAATACATCATTAACCACTAGTGTACCTTCGCCTTTGAATTCGGCAGTCATATTCTTGCTTTGTAATCTTTTTCTCAAGTCTGGCAATCTAATATTACCGATTGCCAATTTCGGACCATTGGCAACTAAGGCACGTATCTTTTGATCTTTGATTTGGTCCACAACAAGTCCTCTTGTATGCGATATGCGACTATCGTCAATTTTTTTCAACGAGAAATGTGTCGAAGAATTCATATAATCCTGTAATGTCCTTGGTCGTTTTGTTGGCGGTGGTGTAGGGTTTTGCAATTCTATTTCTCCATAAACTTTAGCCACCTTATAGTTGTCTCCAATTTTTTGCCATTTCAATTCGCTCACAAGTAGATCGTCCAAATTCACTTCAAAGTTATTCAAACCAATAGTGCCTGATTCAGATTCAGCACCGATCTTTACCGACTCATTGTCTAATACAACTAAAATATTGGTGGCGTTATTCGAATAAGGTGACATTGCACTTGAGAGGCCATCCCGAATAGAAGCAAGCGACAAATATCTTGACGATTGTAGAATATTCTTTTTGGTTTGTTCCACAGTATGTTCTTTTTGTTGGTTAACGAAAAATTCCTGAACTGTGGACAAGTCATCTGCAGACGAATAATCAGGAAGCAAAATTAAGTTGTATGGTTTTAAAGCTTGAACAATTATACCCAACGAACGTAAATCAACTAGACCTGACAAATCCACAAATGATAGGCCACATCTTATCTTTAAGTTCTTTCCTGCAGCTCCGGTACCTATTCTCTTTTTTGGTTTGAACAACGTGTCAAGATACTTCTGAAGCACTTGTTGATTAAGTTGTTCTTGTGGAGTCAACTTATTGGCTTGCTGTTTATGCTGATGTCTACCCTTTTTGTTGTTGCGGGCATTGTTATTTCTCTTCTCATCAAACTTCTTTTTACCCTCCATAATAATCTTGCTGTTCGACATTTCGTCGTTTCTTTGGAACTTTTTGATGTCAATCACTTCACCGTAATCATCAAACTTTTCTCTGTGTGCAGCGACAAAGTATGGGAACGTCGCTTGTCTCGGTTTTAATCTATGTGTAATCCTGAGATCAACTGGGAGATTTTTTTCCAAGTTCTGTTTTATAGTATCCATCACAAACGCCTCATGATTGGCAAGGTCGGCAACTTCACTGGTAGAAACAACTGCTTGTTTGGCAAGATCCAATTTCTTCACTTCCTCGTCTGATGAGTTCCCTTCATCTTCATCACGTTCTTCATCTGACGAATCTTCAGCGTCAACAGTTTCTGCATTTAATATGTTTTGGTTCTTCTGATCTCTGACTTTGGCCATGAGCTTTTCCTTTCTCTTCTGCGCAACTTTTTCTTGGAAACTTGCAAGGTCAGCCCCAATTAAATCTGCTTCTTGTTTCCAATTCTTCAATGAGATAGTTCTTTCAAGAGGAACCGCTATTCCGTCTTCTGCAACTGTGTTTCCACTTTTTTTCGGTGCATAGTTACGCCACTCTTCATAAAGTTGGGACCCTAAACTATTTTTTAAATCCCTCTTGGGCTTCTCCGTTAAAATCACCGTTGTGCTTACATCATTACACAAATATTGAAAAGCATCTGACGATATATCACCGTTTCTCACATCTATACCTGAGCAGAACACAATTTTTGGTCCACTCAATTGTAATAATTCATTTGGATCTAATATCAAGTCGACCTTAGAAGGATTGAAAGGTAAGTTGGATGATTCTTCCCATTGCTTCGATAATGTGTTGGACATCCAATCCGACAAGCTCGAGGCATAGCTTAAAACTTTGGTACCAGAGTAGGAAAGGAAGTATACTGGTATAGGTGCCCCCTTTAAATGCTCATCAATTAAATGAAATAATTCCAAAAACCTACCCGATAATGATGTAGGTAATACAACTGCACCGCCGTTTGCCAAAGTAGCGTCAACCAATTGCAAGAATTTTTGTGTTCTCTTTTTATGAGCCAAGGCTGACCCCATATCTGCTCCAGTGATAAATGCCGATGGTCTAAGCAACAGTAAATGGGGACTGCCTGTTGAAGGAGATATGAATGACGCACCATTCAAAAATGAATCTTTGGAATGGTTCCATGCTGGTGCATAGATAACACGATCGACTCTCTTGGTGATCAACCAAAATGTTCCTCCCAAGGTATGGCCAGCGTTGTACGGCGTGATAACCACTTTGTTATCAAACAAATTCACTGACTGTTGGTATTTCAATAGATTGATTTTGTCGAACCAATTATCCACCTCGTCCAATTCTAAGATTGCGGTATCAACTGGTCCCAACGTTCCATTGGCACGGTAATATTCAACAGTGGACACTCGACCTAATTGATTGACAGGTAACGTGGAATACACAGGGATGGTAGACATGAGGTTTGGAAATTTGGTGCATAATAATACAAACCCACTTATAAACTCGTCTGTCGAATGGGATAACAATATCACATCGACTTCTTTGAGATATTTCTCGATGAACGTCACAGAATTGACATCAACACCATCCCAAGATGGATCTGTAAGGATTTTGAATTCATTATCAAATTCTAGTAGACCGGCTTTGAAGCTATGATCGTTTGATCCCGGAGTTATAAGGGAAAACGAAAACATTGCCAGAGAATGTGGTTGAATCTTTCTTGATTTTCAATATGTAAGAGTTAAAGTTTCATTTTGGCTGGAAATGTTTTTTTTTTTTTTGGTTGACCAAATTTGTTGCTAAGATTTGTTGTGCGAGAGTGGTAGGTAAAGATTAATCAGAAGAATTTCTTGCAACAATTCACATTTCAACTCACCACTTGATATTCAGGAATAGTACAATACAATAAGCTGATTATTAAGCATTAAGTTTAAAAAAAAGATGGAGTAAATGAATTGAGACTGTAGGTTCAAGGTATGGTATTTGCAACTCAGAAGCTGTGTGGAAATACGAGAGGTAGTGTATATTTGTACAATAATTTAACTAGCCCTTTACTATATGGACAGCCACTATTATAATCGCATGAGCTATGAGTATAAAAGGGTCACTAATGCGTTGTTATTTAATTTATTTGATATCTCGTATTGCAGGGTATCGACTATTTGGTTTGATGTCTGGTTTCTAACTTACAGAAAATTTTTTATGAATTTGACAAGAAATTGGTTAAATAGTTAGATTAATCCTAAAAGTTTGGTAGGTATAGTACCAGGAGTGAATTCCAAAAGCACCAATATATATACTCGGATTACCTGATTTTCAGAGAAGACGAGCTACGGGAAAATAGACCACCGGTGCTATTGCGTTGATATAAAGTTTTTCTTGTTTCACGATTTTTAATCAAATGTAAACGTAGAGGTACCCCCAGAAATTTGGATTGTAATCAATAGCCTATGTTTACTAGAATACTTATACGAACCAGCTTTCCTTCTTCCTTTGGAAGTATTGTATTTCATAGATATCTTTATTGTTTTTTTTGCAATCCATATTCATGGGTCGTGCAAATAACAATAACACCATCTCTTCTCAAAAAAAAAAAAATTATGGAAATTTAACATTTTGACTACTACTTGCATTCATCTTACATTACCAATATTCGTTACAGTTGGGGTTACATTTAAAATTCCTATTTTATCCCTTTTCATATACCACTATCATATTAACAATGATTAGAAAACAAGCCAGAGAAAGAAGGGAATATCTTTACAGAAAAGCCTTACAACTTCAAGAATCATCACTAACCGAAAAGAGACAACAATTAAAAGCTGCGTTAGCATCGGGTAAACCACTTTCCAAAGAACTTGCAGAAGATGAAAAATTGCATAAAGATTATATTTACGATGAAAGTGTACAAGATCAAATCGAAATCGATGATGAATATAGCGCATTATCAGGAATTTCCGATCCCAAAGTATTAATCACCACCTCGCGTGATCCCTCGGTCAAATTATTACAATTCTCGAAAGAGATAAAATTGATGTTCCCCAATAGTTTGAAATTGAATCGTGGGAATTATATCATTTCCGACTTGGTGGGGACTTGTTCCAGGGTGCAAATTTCCGACATGATAATATTGCATGAACATAGAGGTGTGCCTTCGAGTTTAACCATTAGTCATTTCCACCATGGTCCAACTGCTATATTCACGTTGCATAATGTGAAATTAAGACATGATTTGGCCAATTTGGGCAATGTCTCAGAATCCTACCCCCATTTAATATTTGAGAATTTTAATACCACGTTGGGGAAAAGGGTGGTTAAGATCTTACAGCATTTGTTTCCACCTGGCGTTAAGAAAGATAGTTCAAGAGTGATTACGTTTGTTAATAATGACGATTATATATCTGTTAGACATCACGTGTATGTTAAAACGAAGGATTCGGTGGAAATAAGTGAGGTTGGTCCTCGTTTTGAAATGAGATTGTATGAAATTAGATTGGGATTGCCAGACAATAAAGATGCTGATGTTGAGTGGCAAGTAAGAAGATTTATAAGAACTGCGAATAGGAAGAATTATTTGTAAGAGTGTTTAAAATAAATCTGAGTGAATGAATAAATAAATAAATAAATAATCTTCACCTCGTAAATGTTTTATTGTTATATATGGCTCAACGTTGTAACTACATAATTTGGATTCTCACTAACAGCTGAAGGTCTGGATCGATCTGATCTCCGTTCGTGAGATAGACGACTCGGGTATTCTTCCATTTCTTCTTCGTCTTCATTGTCGCCACTATAGTCATTGGATTCTCTTCGACGTCTCATTCTATTCTCAATATTAGTGAGTACTCGAGTAAGTATATTATTACCTCCATCCATTGGACCAGCGCCAAAAGTGGCCACTCTTCCTAAAGTCGTAGTTCTTTCCATTGTGTGTTGTCTATTGATCGCATGTTCTTCTTGTAATCTATCGTGACGTATCATATCAGCATCAGGAAGCATGATAGCACGATCAATAGCATATGGCAAACCTCTGTGTCTTCCTCTAATCATCATGGCAATAATCACTAGTTTTGAAATGACGTTGAATTTGGCACTGAGCGAACAATCAGTGTCAGGATATCCCAATGACATTCCAACGGTACCATAGGCACTGATGATTTCAAATAACACCGAAAATATGCTGAACCTTAAATCTTGCTTTTGCAATTTACTACCCTCAGCTATGCAAATAATAAATAACCCAACACAGATATACCACAAATCGTAGGACAATTGGTTTCTCAAATGGGATCCAATATAATTTGTCGGTCTGTTTTCATCCACCCCTCCGTCATCTTTGGCATAAACCCCCAAAGATTGCTCTTCATACACATTGGTTCTTCTCACAGAAATGGCAATAGGCAACACGGAAATATACATCATGATCAAATAACTGACTTGAGTAGCAGCATGTAATTGCGACAAATCCATAATACTGAAACCAACAGTTCTAGTACAAAATGCTTGGAATAACCCATTCAACACCCTGTACCCCATTGGTTCACCATCAAACGACAGGTCACGTAAATCTAATATACAGAAAATCACCAAATCAAATCCATTCATGACAACTAATATGAAAAATAACCACCATGTAGGAACAGACGGAAATAACAACGTAAAACAACGACGTGGATGGTCCAATAAAAATCCCAATGATTCTTTCGTTAAAGACAATGGTCTTGCCAATTTAAACATTATCCAAATGATGAAACGCAAAAACACTGGGAATCCAGTATTACCAATCACAATTAAAAACGAACAAAGAATTTGAACAAATGCGTTTTCGTTAAACGACGACATAGAATTCGACGTTAAAGTGAATCCCAAATCATTAAACGACGACTGACTGGTAAACATTGCCCACCATGCTGGAGAAATGAAACTGGAAATCATTAAATTCTTATAATTAGGCATACAATATATCCAAATGAGCAACATAATCCCTGGAATGATATTGAACCCAATATAGTAAACAACAATGATCTTGATTAATAATTTCACCGCTCTATATTCTATCCCCCCCAATTCTTCCTTTTGTTCTTCTGTCATACGAATAAAAGTGGAGTTTCTTCCAACAGTAGGTTGCCAAGATAAATAGTTCCCACTCATGGTTCGAGTGATATGATTGTATGAATCGTTTGTGTCAACATTCTCAATGGAACCATTACCAATCGACTGAGTTCTACTTCTGGGTAGTTCAAAACTCGATGATCGCCTTCTTCTCCTTTGCTTGAATTTGTTTTTGCTTTTGTTGAAAGAAGAATTATCGCTGTTGGGTGTCTTAGTGCTGTAATCGGCTGCACTTTCAGGAATGTCAAGGGTATTACTACGTTTTGCAAATTTCTTACCACCTGTTGCATCTCTTGATGGAAGGACCAAATGAGATTGAGATTTTGCAACAGGTGCACCATCATCTTCTTCTTCTTCGTCATCCTCATGCTCATGCTCATTATCATCTTCATTGTCAGTGACTGCATGATCATCATTATGAGTCTCAGTAGCCTGATTCTCTGAGTCTATCGATGCTTCTTCGTCATAATCATCTTCAGTGTCTGTAGCGGTGTTAATTGATTTTCGTTTGTTGTTGTTCGACAACGTTCTTTTTAATTTATTCGTCCAAGGATCAAAGCTCTTTCTTTTCCTTGTCGCTATCCAACTTTTTGCTTTCGACGGCGAGTCTTTCAGTTGGGAAGGATTCTTTTTCTTTCTTGTAAAGATTGGATTTTTCGAATCTGAATTTTCAATCTCATTCGGTGGTTTAATAATCAAGATATCATCATCATCGTCATCATCGTCATTGTTATTTTCGTGGCTGTTTTCATTATTATTGTAGTTGTGATTACGGCGAGAACTGTGCCTGTGATCGTCCAATTGAAAAGTGATACTTGTTGGACTGAAAGGTTGTCTTTTGCTTGGAGACTCAACATTAGAAAAATGCACCCCATTGGATCCATTTTCTTCATTTTGCTTATTCTGTTGCAACATATTAATTGAACGATACATATCCTCTGGATCAATTGACTTCTTTCTTTTTGGATTAGGTAAGGAACCAAATTTGATACCGGAGTTTGATCGTAAATGGTTTGGTCGCACTGGTTCTGCAAAATGAATCTTCTCCTTATCATGGCTTTGCTCATTGTTACTATGGTTCTCATTGTCAGTGGCAGTTCCTTGTTCATCATCATCCCCTTCTGTGTCTGATGGTTCACTGTTATGAACAATATCGTTGTCCCGTAAATTTGAGGTGGCCATATCATCCGAAGTTTGTGTGGATGAAGATGGTGGGGAAGACGACAATCCCTTCTCCTCATCTTGATCTTGCTGCTGTTGTTGATTTTGCTCTTGATCCTTTTGCTTGAATCCCAACACTTGATTGTTAAAAGTATTTAATCTCGTTGAACTTATGCTGGCGTTGGTTCCCATTCTTGCCAATGTAGCGGATTTTCTCATTCTATAGTCCATTAACGACCGTTCTTTAATGTTATCAAAATGTCGTTCAAAATAATACAATCTGACAAACAATAACGACCCATGGATAAATATAGGTGTGGTTAGACATGGCAATAGGTACAATATTATTTGTTGATATAGCGACAAGTCATTAAGATTGACGGTATTTAAACCTGCCTGGGTGGAAGCACCACTGGTGAAAAATAACGCATCTATATAGGCAATGGTTTTAACGGGATACACTAGAATAGAACCCAATATGGCTATTGATATGATGTAAAAATAGTGCACGGCTCGAAAATTGGGTAGCAAAATTCTACCGTAAGGATAAATTTTGGAAGCAATATCATGAATCGCTTCTCTTAAGTAATAACCATACCCGTAGTGGGTTCGTTTTTTGGAATAACGTTCGTACAACTCTTTTAATTTGGAAAACATTTGAAATTGATCTGAGATATTATCGGATATGGAATGGCATATATGTGGGATGACTGATAGTTGTGGTTAAGGATGCGTAATGAGATAGGATTGATTTCGATGCAACAAGAAGGGAGTTGATAGTACGCGATCTATACTATAGGGAACGATATTGAGGTATTGATAATTATAATTATAATAATGATAGAAATTATGGAATATTTGTGGTTATTATTATTATTTTATACTTTCTGGTAGAAAAAAAAAATTTTGAAATTTCGTTTTCATGGCCGGATTCAGAGTGGAATTGCGTTTTATGTGATTATTTTTTTTTGTTTGACTCCTGCTTTTTGGGCAGACAAAATTATTTGTCCTCTTAAGTACGTCCACGTGTGACAGTTAATGACATAAACTTAAGTAACGTTGGCGTTGCTGTAGGTGTGTTCCTTGAATTTTTTTTTTTTATCATTCCCTGTCTGCTTCGGTTTCTTTTTCTGGACTTCGCTTATCTATCTGGAGTATATGTCACGTGTGCAAAATACGACAAACTCACATCGTCACTGCAAGTTCAACAAGCATGGTGGGACAATACCGTTGATCGTTTGAGCAGGTGCGGCTATTGTGTTTGTTTACTTCGTGTCAAATGGATCGCAAGACTCGCAGTGTAAAGGACTGGGTCCAGCGCGAACACGTTTTCCAATTGGTTTATTCTGGAACCCTGCTGGACTTTTTCCACATATACAAACACCGTTAAGTCAGTTAAGTGTTTGCATAAGGGTGTAAGTTTACGATATGCAAAATCACTCAATGATATCTCAACACCTGCATCTAAAGACATTTAGACAGGAGTGACGTAAAGATGATTTTCTTCACGACCAAACTCTCTGACGACAACACACTAGGAATCAAAATAAAGATCGCCTTTGCAGCCAAGCTCTGAATTGTACTTTAGTACAAGAAAGACAATAATTCATAATAGAACAATTTGGTGATTATGTACGTCGAATTGTGAAAATAATTGCCTACACGAGTAGCTATTTTGTTCCATTTTTGTAACACAACAAAAAAATACATTAATGGAGGGTCTGGAATAATATAATAGAAATACCACCGATATGAAGACTGCCATGTGTATGGTTCTAAAATAATTGATGCAAGAGATAAGCTTTTTTGTTTCTTTTAAAAAAAGCACCCGATCAAAATGAATATATATAGGTAAATAGACAATGAACAGGATAAAAAGGAAAACCCCCAGAAGGCAAATATCCCCACGATATTGTTGCACGAGAGAGGTATTACATTATTGAAACGTCAGTACAAACCCTGGTGATAATTCTTGTTTCATCAAGAAGTGCATTAATTGAGCTTCAGAGAGAAAGCAAATGTGAATGGACAAACTGTACACTAATTGTAACTACAAAACTATGTTTAACAACACTCGTCACATACACATACAACCAGATCATTACAAGAACTGGTGATGTTGTTATTCGTAAGCAAAACGAGTCTATGATAGTTCAACTATACTCGTACACGAAGATCGTGAAGCCACAAAAGGTAAATAAAGAAAAACAGCAAAACATGACCTTATTGTTGTTGCGAAAGTATGAATAACCTGGAATTGCGGCTCTTTTTCTTGTACCTTTGTTTATAGACTTAACACCGATAAAGAGAGAAAAAAGAATGGGATCTCCATGTCCACTTTTTTTTCTCTAATGTCTACATCAATTTGTCCCACACAAATAGTGGGTAATTTGGTTTGATCGAATTCTAGAAGAAAGTTATGATACGGGGCTACGAAAAATTGTGCTTGGAATGTATATGCCAGTATGTGAGTCTCGAACGGTTATAGCAGGGTGGGGGGGAGATGGTGGTGATGGTCGTGGAAAACAATCGTGATCACATAGGTTGACACGGATGCCCCTCGTCTAATGCAACAATAGAAAATTGCCCATAAAAATAGAGGCATTAGTAGAATCAAAAAAAACAATAACAACAACAATGGCCAAAAATAGACCAGAAAATACCAAACACAATAAAGAGTTGATGTTTTCCATTTGTTTATGGATTCAAAGAAAATTTACTATAAAAAGAATGGGTTGAATTTTTTTTTTTTTTTGGATCTACGGAATCAAATATACGACTCTCGCGGAATATGCCTTTGGCTTGACAACCTCAAACGATTCAATTGCGTGTGAATCAACAATCCTATCTTTTATTTTTAGGGTAGTTTGCATGGTACAGCTGATCGTCAGAGAGAGAGGGAGAAAGAGGAAAAGAGTCATGAAATTCGTTGTTGACCGCATGACCCTTATCTACACATTCAAGGATAGACGAAGCGAAGTGTATTGCTGTTACGTGTCCCAAGAAATAAGGTTTATCCCCTTTAACGTTTATTCATGATAACGCCTTGATACAACAACCGTGACCAGAAATTTGAAATTCGATGTACAAGTTTGAGATTATCGACTATTCAACATCCAGAGTATCCAGACAAGACTTTAATTTTGTTTTTACTTTGACGAAGTAAACGTCTTGTAATGGAAGTGTGCCATATCTTTATGTTTGGAAAGTAACAATTGTAAATGTTTAAGATTAGTATAAGCACGTGTAGGCTTGCCAACAGTATCCACAGGTAGAGAAAAAAGTGTGTGATAGAGAATGCAAAAGTATGTCAGAATGATGTAGATTGTCAAGTCATTACTTTTGTATATATAGACGTAGTTTCTTCCGCTTCCCTGTTACATTCAAATTTCTAGTACAATTGAAGCAAGCCAATTGTTTATATTTATTTTTTTATGGGGAGCACAAACGATTTAAAGATCAAAAAGATATTAAAGCACGAGAAGACATCTACGGGGGTGTTTCTTGAAGTTTCATTTGAAGAAGGACGCAAAGCGTGGTTGTCGTTGCATATAGTTTCGGAGATGGATGGAGATAAAACTGACGAGTATTTGGAGAAACATCCCGAATTGCTAAATTACCATCGCATGTATTTTGCATGAAAGAGAAGGTGATTGAGAGTGAGTCGAAGTTATCTATTTATTTATTTATTGAAATGTGTATATGATCATACTAGAAATGTACAAGTAATGTTTTAAATTGTTTTGTTTTAGAAATAGTGATTGAGAAATGAATTGATTGGCATCGTACCAAACAGATTTACTGTAGATTGACGATGGTTACTGGTGGTTATTGGCGCAAGTCAGCTGGGTCATGTTTTGAAGTTAAATTTTATAATAAAATTCCAGTACTCGCAAGGATTGCGCGGATACAACAGTTGTGATGGTAAAAGAGAGATAAGGTCATTGGTTGTGAAGAGGAAGTGAAACATGTTGTAGAAGTGAAGATGAGCTGATGGTTGGATTGGCATTTTATTTTTGATTGCGAAACGGGGAATAGCGTATGGATTATTCGTGAGAGTGTTTTACATATTACACAAAACCAAAACAATGCAAAATTCAAAAGAAAGCGAGGGAAAAAAAAGAAAAATAAGAAATCTTTTTTTAGCCTCAAATGACGTCATCAAACACATTCTTTTGCGTCGAATCTGAGCTTTTAACATCAATACGGAGACTAATACTTCCGGGGAATACTAGCGCAAATATTACTGCTCACTTACTTCTGCTACACAATAAGCTATTATTCCAACTCAGGAAGAAAAAGAAGTTATGAGTAATAAACTGCGTGTTATGGGTAATTTGTTATTTGTTATAAATAGTAATTGTAATTGACCATATGTTCGCTCCGTTCTATTTCTATTGTAACTGTTTAAAGAAAACGCTATTGTAAGTGAAAAATTATTATAAATAACAACAAGTATCTCTTCTTCATGTTCTCTCGTATTCGCATCCTTACAGTAAGTAAACGAATCAGTCACAAGTTGTTCCTTACTGCCATTGTTGATATCCGGAGGAACACCTCAAATCCATTTTTGTATTCCGCCATCATTATACTAATTTCAACATTTTAATACCGTATACATTACGTAATTGTTCTAGATTTACAATTCCGTCAATTCTCAATAAAGTTTCCCCTGACGAATATTTTTTTTTTTTTTTTTGTTAGCGTCATAGTTTATATTCACCAATCTTTCTTTCCAAGCACAGCAACTTTTCCATTTTTTCATTCTCGCTTTTTTCATTCCATCTGCCACCACCAACCACCACCAAGAACACTTTTCACGTACACCCCCTCAATATCACTACCAATACTGCCACCAATAACGGGTTCACTACCTCCAGTTCATTACACTCACTCACTTAATACTCATCCTACCCACTGTCATAACTCCCTTTCTCAGTGTTTTTGCTCCCATTCCATTCCTTATCGCACGAGCGTATTTCCCTGCTACTTCTCCCACCCCCACACAAAAATTATTACTACCCGTTCCCTAATTCCCTTTGCTCCCTGTCTACCCTTTGATAGTTTAGTAATATTATTTACTCCTGAATAATACGTATAACATCTTTCCCTCCACCCCCCTTTTTTTTTTCATACAAATTTTTCAATCAACACACACAGACGCAGAGGCAGACCTCGACATACGCAGACATAATCTCACATATCCACATATGACATCTTCAAAGGTACCAACCATACAAAAAATTGTAGGTCATAGAGATTTTGGTCCCGGAGGCTATTATTTCGAAGTGGAGTTTGAAAATAGCAAAACCGGCTGGATGTCGGTGGAAAATGTTCGTAAAAGAAAACCAGATCTAACCAAAAAATACTTGAAATTACATCCAGAAGTTAAATAATAGCTTTCTTGGTAATACCGAACCACCATCTACATTCCTACTATTAACTCCATTATCATCATCCCCACTAACATCCACAAGCACTAACAAGAGACTAATAGCAATCCTATCTTACATTCACTATTTTCAATTCTTATGTCATTAATACTTTCTTCAAGACACAGAAAGCCACACGCACACAGAGAGGAAGAAGTTGCTATACCCTTGATCGTCTAAAGTTATCATTCAATTAAGTTACAGACAGAAAGAAAGAGTAAATAAGAAAGACAACGTGTGTTTTTTGTGTCTGCGTCGCAGCGTGTGTGAGTGTGTGTGAGTGTGTGAATGTATAGATCTATATTCCACTGTATTACACTTCACGCCCGTTTTCCGTCTTGCTTTTCCGTTTTTATTTCTTTAGTTATATATTCTTACTTGTAATTATTCTATATATTATATACGACTGTATGCGCACATTATTCAATCTCTCTCTTTTGCATGCAATTCACCTATTCACACATACTTGTATAAGAATTCATTGGTTTGTTTAATTTCTTGTAAGAACTTATCATTGATCAAATTTTTATCAATGCTATTAGTGATTTCACTCAACTTGATAAACTTGTCCCAAAATGCAACACTCTTCTTGAAATCTTGCGACAACTGATCCCTTGTTATGGCATTACTTCCGTGAACATTAATGTTGAATGATGGCAAATTGACTTGGAATACAAATTCCGACAAATGATTCATGCTATTCTGCTTGATTTGTTCTGTGTCTTTTTCATTGCCTTGTTGACTCTGTCTGAGACAAACCTCAAAATAAATCTCAGCAACAACCCCCATAAGTGAATTGTTTATGCTCTTGAAAAATGGCAAGTTATTGATCAATTTGTACCAATCTTCTTTTGAATTGTATTTTAGCTTGATTTCATTCTGTTCTTGGTGAACTATCAAATCAACCAATAACACTTGTACGCTATTAAGCAAATTCTTATTTAAAAACTCAATGTGGCTTCGGAAACTTAACAAGCTTCTTGAAAGTGGTCCTTGATAGTTAATTGGTCCAATATTGAATTGATTGAATGAAAAAATTCTAGAAATCAAGGTGATCTTTTTCAAGTCATCTTGACTGATTCCTTCTTTCTTATATTGTTGCACCACTTGTTCTGGGTTCCATTGTTTGTAGTAATTTGACACATCGGTGAATTCTCTACTTGGATCGTTCAACACTAGGGTGTGCGATTGTAACAACAATAACAACAATGTCAATTTTTCAAATTCTTCTTCATTTGTTTCAACTTCCTTGGCAAACTTAATTAAAATTTTGCCAATGGAGGACAATTCCTTCTTATCACTTAAAATTCCATGCAAATATAAAGTTCTCAAGAAAACTGTCGAAATCACATCTTCATAACTAATAAGTTCTTTGGTGGTGGTAAACTCTCCATCTAGGCTATTCTTGAAAAATTTGCTCAATTGGAATTGATCCCCCGAGGTGTCACTTTGAATAAACAACTTGTCAACTCTTTTGAAGATCGGTGGTGTCAAACGATTGTTCAATTCTAAAATATCATCTTTAAACCAGTATTTCACGCGAATTTTCTTCACTTGATAATATCTGGCTAACAATTGAGTAATCAAATTATATTGGTAATCCAACAAATCTTGATAGCTCTTGGAAGTGGTCAATTTCTTATAACTTTCTGCCAACCCAACTTCCAATGGTGGTCTCACATCCAATTGACCTTTGGTGATTGATTCCAACAACTCTATTGGTAACAATCCAATCGATTGATAGTAGTATAATTCAGGTGGTAATCTTTGTGATATAATTTCATGAATATCATTAGGAATTTTTACAGACCTACTAGAAACAGTCTTTTCTTCTCCGGTCTTCTTTTCAATTGCTGCACCAGTTTTGTCTGTCTCGTGGATTACCCTCTCATCTTGGTCATCTTCCTCTTCCTCCTCTTCTTCATCTAAAAAGTCAATGTTGTTGGTAATTCCCAATTTAGCCATGGAAACATTGTACAACTCAACATAACCTTCTTGGTTAATTATAGGAACATATTTCAAAGCAGAAACACCTTTGTAATACAATTCCAACAATCTATTATTATTCAAACTCATAATATATCCCAATAAACTTGATGCATTGTTGCTAAATTGCAAATACTGATACAACATGTCCAATCCGATTTTGAAGTAACTCAACTGTGGGAAAGGTTGCAAAGGATTTGGTTTTGGAATTGGAGGGAATATTGGGAAAGTTTCCGGTTGTAAATTACACCCGACAATTAAACATAAATCCAAGAATTGTCTTTCATTCAAATTCAATTCTTGAAGTACCTTGTATTTGTTAATGAAACGGAAGTCTTTACTTTGGAATTCCATTCCGAGAATAAACTTGTCGACTCTTGTCAATAATAAATCAGTCGACCCATAAATTATATCAATGGATTTGTTGTTATATAAATAGCTCAATTGGAAACTTGCATCGTACGGAGTCACCAAGTAATCGATTTTAAATTCCAAGAAAATCTTGATGATATCATTAATCAATTTCACAATTTGTAATGGTTCATTAAAACTTCTGAAATTTTCAATAATGGCATTGTGTGAATGGTGTAATTGAGATGGGTCTTTACTTATTAATCTCTTCCAAACATTGTCCACATGTTGTTCTTGAGAATTTAATTCGTTGGTTTTGTAAGATTTGCTCTGTAATTGAATATTTAATCCGGAAATAACGAAAATCGGTTTGATATTAAACTCTTTAAACACTTGCAAATCGGACTGAATATAATCATGCAATGAGGTTGGAACTCCTCCAATAGCTGGCAACGCTTGTTCCTTCTTATAGGTATAAATTCTACTCAAATAATGTTCCACATCAATACCAATCACTGAATTGGACAAAATTTCAATTGATCCGGTGTTTGCTAATTTACGTTCAAACAAGTAAGACTCAAGGGAATTGATAGGCATGGTTGATAAATATGGTTCTTTTTGTTTCTATGTCCTTGACGTGTTCTTTGCTGTTGTTGTCTTGTGGTTAATATTGGGGGATCTAACAATAGTGTGGTTGGAATCAGCCTTAGGCGAAGTTTAAAGAACGAAAAAAAAAAAAAAATAAAATAAAAAAAAAAAACAAGTTCAGACAAAAGAAATAAAATATTGTAACGGCATACACGACCACTTAAGATAACTTTGCAACAGATGGTCTGAAGATGCCTTTGAACAAGTTGAACAGTTAGATAGACAAGATGTCCATGAAGATGTACATCACATGCCCCTGTTATTACTCTTTGAATTATCCTGTAAGAATAGACTACTCCTCCATCATGTGGCGTTCAATAATCTCCTACTAATAGAGCAACGCGTTATACTTCATCCCGAAAAAAAGATAGAGATAGCGAGATATAGCAACTTTCTTTTTACAACAAGAAGAGCATCATTTTTCCCTTAATGAAAGCATGGGTGTTCATTCATTATGGCAAATCGTGGGTCCATCAGCTAGGCCAGTAAGATTAGAGGCATTGTCAAGAAAGAAATTAGCCATTGATGCTTCCATTTGGATATATCAGTTTTTAAAAGCCGTACGTGACAAAGAGGGCAACGCATTATCACAATCTCATATTGTGGGATTTTTCAGAAGAATCTGTAAACTATTATATTTTGGAATACTACCTATATTTGTATTTGATGGTGGGGTGCCTGCGCTTAAAAGACAAACTATCAATGAAAGAAAGCAACGGAGAGAAAAGAAATCGATGACAACTCGTGAAACAGCCCAGAAATTGTTAGCAATACAATTACAACGAGAAGCAGAGAATACCATTAATGATGCCAAGAAGGGTAGGAAGAAACAAATGGTCAATATTGGAGATAATGATGAATATGAAGAGACAGATGACGAAATTGTATTCTTTGAAGATTTACCTATGAATAGAAAAGAATCACCCGTGTCCCCAGCAAAGAAAACATCCATAAAGTTTAGAAAAGATGATGAATATCATTTGCCTAATTTGAGGGAATTTTTGGTATCGAGAGGAGATGCAAGAATCATGCAAGACCATCAGACTGAATTTTACGAAGATTTTGATCATGTAGATGGGATAAATATCAATGATATTGATCCGAAATCCAAAGAATTTGAAGAATTACCAATCGCTACTCAATATATGATACTATCGAATTTACGATTGAAATCCAGATTGAGAATGGGGTATAATAAAGATCAATTGGAAGAATTATTTCCTGACAGTATGGATTTTTCAAAATTTCAAATTCAGCAAGTTCAACGAAGAAACTTTTATACTCAGAAATTGATGACAGTCACAGGTATGGATGCTGATTCGACTGTTTCGAAGAGAGTGGCTGGTGACTCAAGTCGGAGGTATGCGTTGATTAAAAACGAAGATGGGTGGACGCTATCTTTGGGTGCTAGAAATGACTCTAATGCTATAAATCCAGAAGAAGAAGAGGAGGAACGAGAAAATGACAATGAACGAGTCGATATAACACGAGAAATTGAAACTTACGAGAAGAAGGCTGGGAATTCTTCTGACAGTGATGACAGTGACTCGGATTTTGAGGAAGTACCACTTGAAGACAAACTTGAAACTGACGAAGAAAAACAGTACCAACAAGCATTGATAGAATCAATTTATGACCAATATCGAGATATTCCTCAAACTTCGAATGCTAATGATGATTTAAGTGGATACAAGGAAGAAGAATTAAAACAAGCAGTTGAACAATCCAAGCGTGATTACTACAACTTGAAACAACAAGAGCAAGAATTGGAAGAAAACGGCGACTTTGATTTCGGTTCATCGATATTATTTTCATTCAATACCAAGATGACTGAACCAAAGGATGAAAAGGATAGAACAAAGGTTGCTATATCAGAATCTCATGACCCTGTTTCTGTTTCTGGACCACGGCAAATAATCAACGATTCAAATAATCTTGGAAGGTCATTTTTATTTAGTTCTGATTCACACCAAACTGGAAAAATTGAAATCAAGAAAAACGACGAAATTTTTGAGCCAGATGATAGTGATAAGGAAATCAAGGATGAAAATTTAGATCAATATGGAAAAGAGAATGATATAGACGAAGAGGGAGAGAGGAGATCGGAGCATAATGGTCAACAAGCATTACCCGAATGGTTCCAGAATGATGTCAGAAGAACTTTGAATCCGCATAATGAGAAATTCGTCCCTACTAGTGCTTATGTAGATAGAAAACGTGACAACAAAGAAGACGAGGAAGCCGGTTTGATATCCTGGATGGAAGCAAGAGAGTATTTGGATCGGGAACATGAAAAGGAAATGGAACAACAACAAGAGAGATTGCAGGTACCTACAACATTTGAGGAGCCAATGCAACTTCAAGACAAGTCAGAACACGAACAAGAATTGAAACCACAGTCGGAGGCCGAAGAGTTGGAAAATCAAAGTGGTAGAAAAGCAGCTGTAATAGATTATCAATTTGAAGAAGAAGATGAGGATGATTTAGTGAAACAATTACAGCAAGAGATCAAGGACCATGAAAGTCTTAGACAGCGGATAAAAACCACACATACACCTCCAATATCATCACTTGAAACGAGAATCACTGACGAACAATTGCTCAAAGAAAAACTTCAAAAAGCCAAAAGAGATTCTGATGAAGTTACAGAAACGATGATTAATGACGTGCAAGAATTACTTCGAAGATTTGGGATCCCATATATAACTGCCCCAATGGAAGCTGAAGCACAATGTGCGGAACTTTATCGCATTGGATTAGTTGATGGGATTGTAACTGATGATAGCGATTGTTTTCTTTTTGGCGGCGATAAGATTTACAAGAATATGTTTGACCAAAAACAGTATGTCGAATGCTATATCCAAGATGATCTATCCACAAAAATAGGACTCACAAGAGAAAAACTAATTGAGCTAGCATTGTTATTGGGTAGTGATTATACAGAAGGTATCAAGGGGATAGGTCCCGTGTTAGCTATGGAAATACTTGCTGAGTTTGGCAATTTGAGTAATTTTAAAAAATGGTTTGATCTTCATACCAAATCACAATCCGATAAATCAAACACTACTACGTTGCAAAAAAATCTATTGTCGAGAATTAAGAAAGGCAATCTTTATCTATCGGACAGTTTTCCTGATCGTATTGTTGAAGAAGCGTATATGAACCCAGAAGTTGATTCGGATCCAACTGAATTCAAATGGGGAGTACCTAATTTAGATCAAATTAGATCGTTTTTGATGTACAATGTATCATGGTCGCAATCCAAAGTTGACGAAGTTATGGTGCCGTTGATTAGAGATATAAATAAGAGAAAAGCTGAAGGTACACAATCCACAATTGGTGAGTTCTTTCCTCGAGAATATATTCAAACCTCAAAAGAATTGAAATTGGGTAAGCGATTGAAAACTGCTGCTAACAAGTTAAAGAAAAAGTGAGTAGTATTTCAAATCAGTGTATAACGATGTAACAACATTTTTTCAGTGCGTTCTTCTAAGGTATATCATCACTAGCTCACTCCCTCCCTTGTCTCTCGATCATATTCTAATCATGGCATGTATTCGATGTCACAAATCATCACTATGTTCCAGTTTCTGACAGTAGTACACGACTGGTGCTTGATATTACAAGTGTGTAGTGCGGATCCAACAAGAGCGAAAAAAAAAAGTGTCATAGAATGCTGAACGGACTAATTATCCATTAGCCGAACCCAGATCCACAGAACCCAACTCAACTCAGCTCAACCCAATTCAATTCAATTCAATTCAATATTCATAGCAATGAGTGATTCTTTTTCAAAAATATCACTGATGATAGAATCGGCGAAAGAGCTCACGATCGAAGCTGCGGTTTCTGCATCTGCTCGATTAACCGATACACCAAGTGCCTCGCGACCTCAAGAGATCTCCAAGCTATTGAACTCCAGAACCGATAGGGAAATTTTAAACGGGATGAAATGTGTCATATCGATAATTTCCAGGGGTGAAGATGGATTACCTTATTTTGCCGATGTTGTTAAGAATATAACCAACACCAATGGTAAAATCAAACAATTGGTGATTATTTATTTAACGAAATATGCCGACATTGAGCCCGATACCGCATTGCTTTCGATAAATTCAATTCAGAAATCACTCAATGATAAAAATCCTATAAATAGAGCCAATGCCATTAGATCCCTTGCTGGCATTAAAATTCTGTCAATTATTCCTATATTGATGTTGAGTATGAAACGTACATCAACGGATCCTTCACCTTTGGTAAGAGCAGCAACGGCGATATCCATTGGGAAAGTTTATGGATTTTCCGGTAGATCCAAAAAGCAAATGAATGAATATTTGAACAAATTACTTGCCGATAGTGAAGTGGTTGTGGTCAATGCGGCAATTAAATCATATTGCAAGATTAAGAACAGTAATATAGCTGGCGATGATGAGAAAATTTGGAAACCGATTCATGGCAATTTCCGAAGGCTCTGTGGGTTGTTGAGTCAATTTGACGAATGGTCACAATGTGAAGTTATCGATTTGCTTACTGAATACGTGAGGAAATTCTTACCACAACCAGCGGCAGATGATACTCAAGGTGTCGCTGTTGTTGATGCTGATCTTGAATTGTTCTTACTGTCAATGAAACCATTAGTACAATCTACTTCTGAGTCTGTTATACTAAGTATCACACGATCAGTGTATCTCATTGGACCAAATAATTCATTCCAAGATTTCCAATTGGATATTATTTTAACCAGAATCGCCACTACGTTTACAGAACGTCTGGAAGTTCCGTTATTTGCATTAGAGATCATTGCGTTTATTAGCAAGGGTTACCAAAACATCTTTGAACCGTTTTATAAAAGTTTTTATTTGTTACCATCGGATCTGGTTAACGTGGCCGTTAGCAAACTTCAAATATTGTCATCATTGGCTACGTCACACAATTTCAAGTACATTTTTGAAGAATTAAAGTACTATGCTATTCATTCACCTGATGCAATCGTGTGTCAAGAGTCCATCAAGTCTATGGGTAGATGTTCTGGGTTGTCTTTGGCATGGAGTCAAACCATATTAAGCTGGTGTTTGGCCAAAATCAAACGCGCTCAAGGGGAGACGTTAAATGAATTATTAACGGTGATACGTTATTTGATCCAACAAAAGAGTGATTCGAAAGATGAGCGGGATAAGAAGGAAGTTATAAAGACAACTTTGAAATTAGCTGGCATATTGCAAGATAGTCTGGTTGAGTTGGAAGCCAACGCTAGAGCAAGTATAATTTGGATTATTGGAGAATACACTTCACTTGCAGAAAATTCCTTTGCACCTGATGTTTTGAAAAACTTGCTTAAATCCTTTGCCGATGAAGAAGATGTTGTGAGGTATCAAATATTGATACTAGCAAGCAAGATACTTGTTTGCGAGATGGTCAAACTTAAAGACGCAGGTGCGGACCAGTTCCAAGGATATGTTGAAGAAAAATTGTCAAACAGCATTGAGTATAAGATGTTTCAACATGTATTACAATTGGCGAAATATGATTCGTCCTACGACACGAGAGATCGCGCTCGTATGTTGAGTGTGTTGCTATCCAGTATTGATAGGTCTCAGTTGGCGTCGTTATTTTTACAAGTTCCTAAGCCTGTACCATTCGTAAACTCAGATATAACTGACAATGAAAGAGTTAAAGCAATAGTGGCTTGTTTCAAAGGCATCGACTGGTCTGATCCAAGTCAACTCCCTCCCAAATCAATTCGAAAAGAAGCACCGATAGAAATCAATAAGTTGGGTACCTATACCTTTGCTTCGTCGTCATCAGTCGACAGAACTAAATCCCCGAGTCCATTAACGGATCATGGTGTACCTTCACAACAGAGTTTTAAAACGGATATCAAAAAGCCTCAACAGGAAACGTATAAATTACAAAGTTTAAACGAATTTTTTGGTTCTGAAGAAAGTTCATCTGAAGAGGAAGAGGAGGAGGAGGAGGAGGAGGAAAGTGAAGACGAGGAGGAGGAAGAAAGCGAGGGCGGTGACGAGGTAGAAGAAGATGAAAGTGACGAGGAAGAAGTGGAGAAGATGACGACGAAAGTGGTTGCACAATCTAGTGGTGTTGACAAGAATTCTTACTTGCATGATGAGAATAACACCGATGATGATGGTTCTAGTTCTAGTTCCGATGCTAGCAGTACACGGTCTTTGATTAGATAGGCGAAGTATATTAGTGGGCAGATGTGGACATCATTGCGTGTTTGTGTTACGGGTTTTAGATTGTTTATTATTCTTTGACTTTGTGGATTGCACCCATAATTGGAAAATATTATTATTTTTAGAATGTAGGGTTTACAGGGTAGGTAAAATAGAAAAACCTTATATTTCGTGTTTTGTGAGAGAGCCAAGACAATTTCAATTGATGATTTGCTACTTCTCTTTCAGTTTGGCATATAATTCTTGGCCCGCTAAAAGGGTGGAACATAACGTTATCCTCAACAGAGTGTATTCGTAAATAAAAGCATGGACGCGAAACCTTGTGAAAAGTGAGTGTAACATTCCCAATGATTATGAGAATCAGGAATTACATTTTCACATGAGACAAAAATTATGCCTGATTTTGACAATTGAAAAATCAAGCAAATGAATTATCGCGCGGGAGTTAGCTGCAAGAGGTAGCAAGAGTTATTTCTAATAGCTGTTTCTATTTTTATAATTGATTTATTAATCGTTTTGAGCTCCAGTATTGACCCATTGGTTGATTTCATGAAAGAGGAAATTATTTTTTTTTTTTTTGTTTTTCACACTCGTTTAGCAACAGAACAAAGGACCGAGGCAGCAAGGTTTTTTAGACAATGGACAGAGAGAATAGACGAACCCTGTGATTCATCCAACAATACAAAAAATGGCCTGACAAACTACTAACCGAAGGATACAAACAGAAATGGACACTACACGGTTTGAAGAATGAAATAAAATAAAAAAAAATGAAAAAATGCAAGTTGGAGAATGAGATCAAGTGTGAAGAATGGAAAATTATTGTCGAAAATGTTGGTTTTTTTGTTGATTGTCTGGTGTGGTTTCATGACAAGACAATTATTGAGATAATCAATTAATGATTTACATCAATAATAATAATAACGTTTTAAATGTCTAAAGATTCTCTATCAGTGGAATCAAAATGTTTTTCTAAATGGAAAAATATTTTACTGATACATTGGAAATAGAACATATTTCGTCAAACGCCAGTTTTGTGATCTTGGTGTCCCTCTCTTCAACGTCCACCTCGCTTCTCGCCTGCTGTCGGTACGCACCCGCATTGTTGAATCTTTCGTAGGACAAACGCGGCGGTAAAAGCGTTGAACCACACGTAAAAAAAAAAACATCACCGTCCTTTCGTTATTTTTTTTTTTGTTGAAACGATATTTTTCCTTATTGAGCACATACCTCTTAATACCGTTATACTTTAACCCCAAATCAAGCATACAATAGAAAGCATGCGTTAGGACACACGTCACCACCCAATATCGATTAAAGTTTCTTCTCTAATGAGATACAAGCAAACAAGGACTAAGCAAAAAAAAAGCGCATGTCTTTTTGTTTAGTTCTATTGTTGGTGCTTGTGTGTAAATGAGCTTACGTTTGTGCTCTTTTAAAAAGAAAAATTTTGCAATGCTCTTCTTTTGTTTTTAGCAAACCCGATTCCAATTGTTCCCCCATCGTGTGTGTTTATTGTTTGCACTTGAACAAACCTCGAAAGGGTGGAAAATGTGATTGAATATTTACGGATCTTCGAAGATTCGAAATTCCTCGATACAACACTGTCAATCGTTGTCACGTTGTTGTCGAGGAACACGAGTCCCCCTTCAAAATAAAAAAAGCAACGGTAACATTCTGTATGTTTGAATCAAGAATTTGTTCATTTTTGGTGAATTCTCACCTAAGGTGGGCGATGATGAGCCAATGGAACTAAAAATCTAACCATGTACGTCCGTGCCTCTAGCGCAGCAATTTACGGGTCCGTAACCAGAATGTTCCCTCCCCCGCCCCGAGCCTCGCTTCCCTTTCGGCACAAAAACTTTTTCTCAGCTATCTTTGCGACCAATACTGAACCCTGCTATGCACAACCAAAAAAAAAATATTATAATCAAAGCTGTAATATATTAAAAAACTTTTTTTTTTAGAGTTTTGGTTGCAAACAAACAATCCTTTCTCCAAAACTTAAACGTCTCCGATTCCTCTTCTGTTTCTCATTTTACTTTTGGTTTTTTGACATTAAAAAAGCCCAGATAGAGAAGATCAGTTTCTCTTTGCTGTGCCTACCTGTATGTGCTGCATTTTACCCTTTGCGCATTAAGGTTTAGTGATTTTTAAATTTTTGCTCCATTTAGTACTTTTATTTGGCATCCACTTAGACGCTAAACCTAACATACCGATTTAAAACAATTGGGTCTTTAAACATTCAAACACCATACACAAAACGTACCTACTTCGTGTGTAAATTTGCTTTCTATTTGCCCTTTGCAATTTTTCCTAATTGATACGAGTATGCCCAACAGCAAACTCGTTGATTGCCAATGATTCTCCCCCTTTTTCTCTCATATGTATAAATAACATCGCCAAGAACCAACTGGGATGAATAAAATTGTTTTCTAAATCTTTCCTTTTTCCATATCATAGCATACCCCGTGACAAATCCCTATATTTCAACCCACATTCGCTTATACTATTATTGAATAATGAGATTTGCAACTACCCAACTTGTTACACTCGCTTTTTATCTCGCTTCCATCGAAGCTACTTTCCCATTAGGCAGTCTTTTCGACTGTATTCCTAAAAACGACCCTCCTGCCTGTTCCACATTGAACCTTTACACCTGTGGATCAAACAAGTCTGGTTACAAAAGAGACGAAGTTGTTGAGCAACCCATCGAACAAGGTCTTGAAAAAAGAACTTTTGGTAGTGCCGGTGTCAATGCCGCATTCGTTGTTTCTGGTGCCAAAAAATTATCTGATGGTAACTATGGTTTAACTTGTAACTTCAAGTGTGACTCCTCTGGTCAATTGAACCTGATTTTCGGAAGCAAAATCAAAAACTTGAAAGTCACCGGTACTGGTTGTGGTGATGTTCCGTTATTTGGTGAAGGCTGCACACAACAAGTTGCCAACCCATTCGAATGGTCCGCCTCTTTCAAAGTCAAACCACAAATCGTCAATGGTAAATGTTGTCTTCCATCTGGTTTCCAAATTGTTAGTGACTTCAAGAGTAACTGTCTTGAATTGGACGCTGTCAAACAACTTTTCGGATGTGATCAATTTATCTACAAGGTCAACTCCATTAACAGTGCCGTTGAAACTTTTGATGCTTCCAGTTTATTCAACACTCAATGTTCCGGTTTCGGAAGCAAGAGAGAATTAGATGATCTCGAAGAATACGACAACGCTGGTGTCAGTCACAGTAAGAGAACTTTGGGATTGATTTTGAACTTATTGCAATCTGTTTCTGGCGGTGGTGGTTGTAACACTTTACAACAATTTTGTTGGGATTGTGAATGTGACACTACTACTACTACTACTTCTACTGAAGAATGTACTAAATGTGAAGCCGGCTCTTCTTCGAATGGTTCCAGTCAAACTGCTTCTTCAGCTGGTTCCTCTGCTTCATCTTCATCTGTTGGTCAATCAACTACCTTCACCACTGAATCAGTTACTTCATCCGCTACTACTCAATCAACTGCTTCTTCCACTAGTGTAGAATCTAGTTCTGTCACTACCTCAACTACTGCTCCATTCATTCCAGCTGAAGAAACTTCTCCAGCTACTACTGAAGAAGAAACTACTCCTGCTGAAGAAACTACCCCAGCTGAAGAGACTACCCCAGCTGAAGAAACCACTCCTGCTGAAGAAACCACTCCTGCTGAAGAGACTACCCCAGCTGAAGAAACCACTCCTGCTGAAGAAACTACCCCAGCTGAAGAGACTACCCCAGCTGAAGAAACCACTCCTGCTGAAGAAACTACTCCTGCTGAAGAAACTACCCCAGCTGAAGAAACCACTCCTGCTGAAGAAACCACTCCTGCTGAAGAGACTACTCCTGCTGAAGAAACTACCCCAGCTGAAGAAACCACTCCTGCTGAAGAAACCACTCCTGCTGAAGAGACTACCCCAGCTGAAGAAACCACTCCTGCTGAAGAGACTACTCCTGCTGAAGAAACTACCCCAGCTGAAGAAACTACCCCAGCTGAAGAAACCACTCCTGCTGAAGAGACTACCCCAGCTGAAGAAACCACTCCTGCTGAAGAGACTACCCCAGCTGAAGA
>JAKTVH010000093.1:0-40284 GCA_030557105.1 Candida frijolesensis | reverse complement strand
GATAGAAAATTAGGTACGATCCCCAGTGAAATTCAAATTATGGCATATTTAAACAGTGAACCACACCCCAATATCATGAGAATTGTTGATTTTTTTGAAGATTCAAATTATTATTATTTAGAGACTCCAATTTTTGGTAATCCTCCAGCAATTGATTTATTTGATTTTATTGAAATTAAAAAAGATTTAAATGAAATTGAGTGTAAATTTATCTTCAAACAAATTGTATCTTCCATTTATCATTTACATAAAAATGAAATTGTGCATCGGGATATCAAAGACGAAAATATCATTGTTGATGAAAAAGGGGTTATCAAATTGATTGATTTTGGATCAGCTGGATATGTTCGACAAGGACCATTTGATGTATTTGTGGGCACCATAGATTATGCATCACCGGAAGTCTTACGAGGTGAGAAATATGACGGAAAACCTCAAGATATTTGGGCATTGGGGATATTATTATACACTATGTTGTATAAGGAAAATCCATTTTATAATGTCGATGAAATCATGGAAGGAGATTTAAGAATACCTTATATTATCAGTGATAATAGTTTAAGTTTGATTAGAAAGATATTAATCAGAGAAGTGAAGGAACGTCCCACGATTACGGATATATTGGAAGATGAATGGCTTGCATGAGATAGTACTAGTAGTAGAGTTTATAGATGTTGCAAATGTGTCTTATTATGTATATATATATATCATGTCATAAAACCACAAACGAGATATGACAATCATGAGTTCTTAATGAGCCCACTAGCATTGCAATCTCCTAACTTCTCTGATATGCTAGTAAGACTTAGATATTCATTTTAGTAAGAATAATTCTGCGTCACTGGGATAGAACAACAGCAATTTAGAATTGGATATGCGTCTAAAAAAATTGCAGCATAGAATAGAGTACCAGTAAAAGGTTGTTTGAATATGACAAAGTTGTCAGGTAAAGACGTGTATCCACCAATTCCAAGGATGCTCAACTCCTCTCTCGCTCACGCTCCAGTATATTTCGTGTCCTTTAGTATCACTCTTTCTTCTATAGTTCCTACGCTTATCAAGCCAATATACGGTTTTAAACCCAGGTCTAGTTCCCCTATCGGGGTTCTCAGCCTAACAGCATTAATGGTAAAATTGATAATTAGTGTACATTGTTCACATTCGAAAAGATAATAAATTGCCTGAGAATAAGATGGGGTTAAGGTGGAATGGGCCTTATGTTATCCAATCAGTAAATGATAAAGTATATCAATTAAAAACTTTAGATGGAACTCCAATATCAAAGGGTTATATCAGAGAATTTTTTAAAGAAATTTCATAAAAGAGATTGATTAAACTAGGTTATAATTCCGTTTAGAAAATAATATTTAAACCCCTGAATTGTCATAAACTTACCAATAAAATAAAATAAAATTTTGCATTAATTATACTCAAAAATCAATAACTATGAAACTAACTATCAAAGGCCAAAGGATGACTATTAATGTTCACTATCATGGTGTACAAAAATCCAAATCCCATAAATCAAGAAAACTTAGATGCTTTAGACCACGGGAAATGAGACAAACCCAACGGTCGTCAATGGATAATGATGCTGACAATGAAAGTATCTATATTAATTTTAACAATATTGAAGAAGCAAATGATGGTAATGATGATGATATTCCAGATTATGAGGAAATAATTGCTAAGGAATGATTAAATTAAATTTTTAGGGGTGAGCATGGTCATGGGAAAATTTAAATTTGATCAAACTCAGATGTTTGTGCTTATTTACACGCACTTTATTACATCTACCCCGATACCACATGTCTAGCGGGTTACGCCGGGGTATCAGTTCAAGATATAACAATCTAACTAATACAACTAACATGATCAATACATTACTAAGAGATATGGGATAACATTACAATACAAATACAGTCATAACTACTACTATATAATTACAGTCCATACCATCATAATACTATATTCCCACCTACAACAGTACATCATAGTGCTATTGACAATATTGGATCCTTATACACTACTGTTCCCTTGCGCTTCTATATCTGTAGAAACAAATCAAGAAAACTTTTTCTCGTGACACTATGATTATAATTTTTTTTTTTTTTTTCGTATTAATACTTAGGTTTGGTCTTACGCGCGACAGCAATTGTGGATCTTATTAGTTGTTACTCTCTTAAGAGAACTGGCCTTCATCTGACAGTATGTAGTTTTGTAGAATAGTGCCGTCGTTGTTAAAACAAATTGTAATCACCTGCCATTCTTGGTCATATATATTGTTCTGCCATCAAAAACGCGTCTCTATTTGTATATGATATAATGTACTATTTTTTTTTTCCCGCTCTCTTTTTTCAGTTGCCTGCTTTTTTTACTTGACCAACCAATGTTCTAAATATCAGCATTAGTACAGACCTACGAGATTATAATGAACAATGGAGAAAAAGAAGTAAGAGAAAAAGAACTATTCAATGAAATTGGTAATTCAAATTTAACCACTCTACAAATTCTAGATGCCAAAAACAATACAACTATTTCCATCACCATACTACATCCAATATCAACAATATCCATATTACCAAAATTCCTAACTGCTCAAAATATAGATTATTTCCACAACGATTCTATAAATTTACAAGGTCCACATATGATCCAATTTAATGACGATCGACTAGGAGTGATGTTTCCCGTTGTCAACAAATTTTTCGGCATGTTTGATGTTCAAGAGGATTTCCCAATACATATCGATAATCAAACTATACATATTGCCACATCGACTGAGTTGGTTGCTCAATGTGAAAAGTTAACTCTTGGATCCAGTCAAATTGACTCAACAAATACAACTATTTTCTCCATGAAACCTCCAATGATTTATAACAAGAAACAAGCAAAGAAAGACAAAGAAGGTAAGGTAGTAGACGAGGAAGAAGAGGGGAACCATGCGGGGGAAATTGAAGAGTCTCATGATCCGATGGAATTTTTGCAATGTCGATATTATTCAACTTTATATTCATTAAAGAATCCATTGAGTTATTTTCCGAAAACGGCATTACCTAGATTTAAGCTACTATGTCACGATAATTTGGCAGAATTGTTAAAGATGTTTTTTTTGAACATTGGTGATTTCGATGATCGACATAATAATAAATATGGCGTGTTTTCAATGAAGGAGAAAAAGAAAATGAGTAAGGTTGAAATAATTGAACAAACTAAGTTCAAATCAAGGAATGGATTTCTGATAGAAAAAGAACAGAAACAGGGAAATGGAGAAGAAGAAGAAGAAGGAGAAGAAGAAGAAGTCAAAGGAATATCTATGGAAAAATTATCACAGTTAATACTTGATTTGAAAATTCGTGAAGCGCAATTGCAGATTATCGTCATCTTTGAATTACTATCGATATTAGAAATTGACGAAGTTGCGTTTCTTGAAGGAAACAAAAATGTACAAAAAAAGTTGCAAAAAATGAAAGAAAGTAAAGCAAGACATAGTTTGATAGGTAAGAATAGAAGAAGGAAAAAGAAAACACACAACAACAAAGAAGAAGAGGAAATGATGGAGACAGAGGAATATGCTATTTATCTTGCATTAAACAATCTAATAGATCGATTAAATTTATGGGATACTTTATCAACGACCACAGATGGCGCTGGAACATATGGGTTTATGGCTTATGTTTTGGTTCCCTATTTCAACAAAAAGCTACCGCATCTAATGAAGTATGTTATTGAAAACATGAAAAGTCTGAATATGAAATTGGCCAGTTCTAAAAGGAAGAAACATGAAAACGATGGTCATACCAAACAAAAGAAAGGAAAAACAATGTCGAATTCTTCTACCGGAAAGAGAGTTTTATTGGACAAGAAACCACCCTCCCTATCTAAATCTGCAACCATAGCAGACACAGATGATTTCAAACCGTTGGCTTCTTTGAAACGTTCACAGTCTAATTTGTCTACTAAGCTACTTTCCAAACGTGAAGTTGATCTAAACATCAAAGCCAAATCAGAGGAATCGTTTTCTTCAGACACTGGGTCAGGGCAATCGTTTATATTTAGATCACAACTTACAAGATCCAAGTCGACCACCACTGTGTTGCCTAATTCAAGTAAACCCAAGTTTAGGAAATCATTATCACAAATTGAAGCCACTCCAGCAAAATCAAGGGTGCTTAACCTTCCACAATATCAAGTCCAAGCTACACCTGTTAAAAAACCTACACAGAACACTCTGAGTAATTCACTGGTTCCACTACCTCAAATTGAAGCTACCCCAAATACTTCAATACATTCCATTGCATCAACGCCCATTGACAATTTCACCAAACCCGACACTACAAGGCAAAATTCAATCAATGAAAAATTATTATCAGCTTCACGAGAATTTCAGCCTTTGGTTACAATGACTCCCCAAAGATCAACCAAAAATTTTTCAACAACAATGATAATCGAAGCAACACCAGATTGTGGTGGAAAAAATATTGTATCACCATTATCAAGAATTGGAAATAGTTCAAATAGACCGAAACCAGGTGAACCTATCCAAGTGGAAGAAACATCTTCACCATTGTTGAAAGTATTGAAAGATTCTGAATCATTATTGTTGGCACATAACATGAAACCGGTGAGTTTATTTAATGATGATGAATATGATTCTGACGAAGTGTTAAACCCCAATAAGAAACTGGTGAATAAAAATACGTATTCAAAGAGAAGACGATAGTAGGAGAGAGTAACACATAATAGTTAGATAGTAGACATAATAATACATACACACATAAATTATAGTAATTCTTTTTTTAATATTTGTTTGTTTGGATGTCTATACAGATATTTCTCCAAAAAAGATCCCGTTAATGATTTGCTTGGCATCTGATTGTTCCAACACCAATTCACTTAACGGTTTTCCAATTCTTTCTTTCAACTTGTCCTTAATTTCATCCGATATATCCACATCCATATCATCATCACCACCAACTTTATCGTTCAATTTATTAGTAACTTTCAATTTTCGAAGTGTTTCTAATACTGTATTGATCAAAATATTTTTTTCAAATTCATTGTTGTTCTCTTCAATGACCAGCAGATACCAAACTTTAAGATTTCCAATCAATACCAATTTTAATACTTCACTGCCCATATTTTTCAACCCCAATAATGCTCCATAATGTGTTCCCACTGGTTTGGAAGAATCCAATAATGCCCTTAATAAAGTTCTGGTAACTCTTGGACGTAATGTACTATATGAAGATCCATAAACTTTAATTATGTGTTCTAATAAAATCGCGGCAAATTCTCGAATTGCCAATTGGGATTTCAATATATCTTGCGATTCTTGAGATTCAGGGTTTTTAATAATCGGACCAATTCTTTTGGTTAACAATAAGGTCAATATACATGGCATCAATGCATGAACATAGGGATCCAAAAATATGGTTTTATTATCGGCTAATGCCAGTATAACTTCCAACATGGTCGATAAAATTTCGATATTTCTCAATTGATTGGTTATTTGCTCCGCCACAAATTGAATAAAATATGGAACTAGTTGATGTAAACCTGGGTCGGATTTTAATGATGTCAAGGCCGCATTTTTCAAATGCTCTCTTTCTGGATCGGTCGAAATTAAAACTTCCACAACTTTATCAAAATATAATTTCAATTCTTTGGATAAAACATGTTTTATTAATGGTTTGATTTCCAAATCTTTATCAGTAGTAGAACCATTTCCTGAAGAAGTCGATTTTTTAACTCCACCATTGGCATTTGTTTCAGCGTCATCACTTTTATTACCAAGACTTAAAATATCATTACCCAACATTGAACTAGTAGCTCCTCTAACCACTGCAGGAAGATTTTTAATTTCACTAGGTAATGGATTTTGAGGAACCATAGGTTGAACCCCTTCAACAGCCAACCAATGAGCAGTGAAATTTACTTGTCGTGGAACTTTAGGCAATTCTTGATTGATCAATTTTTCGAATTCAATTTCATTATCATCAAGATAATATAATGTTTGCCCACCAGCACCAACCATAGTTTCTTTATAATTTAATGACTGGGCATTGTCGTATCCATATAATGGTTCGATATTAAGTATTTTCAAGGCATGACTTATATCGGAAGTCGTTAGTTGCCTTCGTTTAGAGTGCCTCATATACTTGACAGCACTTTCGATAAGCTCATGGATGTGATATTCCACATCCATGGCTAAACTTTTGGCGGTTTCATCCGAAATGGTAATGCCTAAGGAATCAGCTGCATCTCGAACGGTATCATATGGGGACCACAAAGAATGGGAGACGGGTGGTTTGGCATCCATGATTTTCTTGTTTGTATGTTTGTTCTTACTGGGGAATAATCATAGGGAGCGTTGATGTTTTTTTTTTTTTTTTTTTTTTTTTCAACTACAGTCTTTTTTGTTTTTAATTCAAACTAGCACGCCAGAATTATTCATACCTGTGCGACAAAATTATTCACAGTAGTTTGTGCAGAAATGTTCTTACAACCGCAGACAGAATAGTCTATATTAATAGATCAAACTTATTTGTACCATGTGACTTTCAATTTTTGTACCAAATGACGGCCAAAATTGGTACAAAACAATTAGTCAGCACCGATATCAAAATATTTCTTCCGTTGGTATTAAATTATTTACTAGAGTTGATACAAATAATTCTGGCGCATAAGTACTAAAATTATTGAACACTCTCACGAAAAAAAAAAAAACGTAAAAAGCCTGTACCGTTTTTTTTTTTACCCACATCAAGGCCAGCACCGATACGAAAAAAAAAAAATATACACATCTTTCTTTTTGGTTGGAACAGTGGTTAGTGGATTAACAGAGTACAAAATCATCTAGTGGAATGTCACTGGCAGTAAATCAGCTTGGTAGGAGGAAGTTTTGTTGTTGGCATATTTAACAATTGTATGTTATTGTACCAATCATCAGAACTTAGAACTTTTGGTTTTTAAGTTGTAGCCATTTAGCAGCCAATCAATTATTTATATTTTCACAATTTATCAAAAACTGTAGCTCTTTCTCAACACTTTTGAGGATCACGTCGTCTTCAGCATTTTATTTATTTATTTCCAAAAGGGAAAGACAATTTTTATCGTAGTGGCGAACTATTACATGCACTACTTAAACTACTTGAACCACTGACACTTAGACGTGAATACAAAGAACTTGTATATCTACTTGAATCATCAGTGGGGAATTTCACTTCGGAATAGATGGATTTTGGTTTGTTGTAAAACCCATGCAATGATCTTATCATGGACACACCGTTGATCAAGACTTTGCCCAATTTATCGCGGTTGTAAAATCCAAAGCTTGGATTAGTAAATGAATCCAATTCTTTCAAATCATCAACTATTTTCACCGAATTGTCTTGCAATAAAGCTTCAAATTTGCCATCTCCATATTGTTGTACTGGGAATTGTTCAAACCTAATGTGTTTAAGGGCATTTAGGGCTCTGGTTCTGAAGGGAGAAATTCTATCAAACGACAAGATTTCATTGGAACTTTCATGATAGACTGCAAATTGAATTGGTTGAATAAGTTCGATATCAATGGGGAAAAGATCGATTTTCAAATCGGTGCTTAATATTTGGATGATCTGGGAACGAATCATCAATTTGGAATTATCAACAAATGAGTTAATATCCAAAGATGGGATGTCTGGTAAATATAACACGCCTTCTTGGTCATACATGGGTCGGGCCATTTCTCGTATTACACTTTTGAAATATTTGGGAAGTTTGAATATGTGAATTATGGAAGGAAGAAAACTGATGGCAGGGTCATGACGGCCTGCTCTATGGCGTAGTTCTTGTTGATTCATTACCACATACGCTTCTAAACAAGTGTGCAAATACGAGACAACTTCGTCATCAGTGACTTGCAATAACGTTGATATGGACTGGCACATTGTGGATATAATGGAGCAAATGTCATCAAATTCGGTGTAATCAAGTTTAACAAATCTAATGGGTTCGAGCAAATGATCGGGAATGATACTCATGATGGACAACACAAAGGATACAGGAAATTGGGAATATAAAACAAGTATTAATACAAAAATGGGAAATTTTGAAAAACAAAATACAGGAATCAATAATACAGAAATACCAGGAATTAAATCAAGGGTATTTATACGGATTATAACCAAACTATTTTTTTTTTCAATCTTCCTAATTATAATTGACGATTCACAAAGATAAACTCAAGAAGGGGACGATACAAAATAAATAAAGGGTAGTAATGACGATGAATAATTCTTGATATTCTAATCTATATGCATTAACTAAGTTTGGTAAAATTGGATGCCGTTCTGTATGGTGGTAAAATACTGACAGGGCAAAATTTGAAAGGGGGAACGGGACTACAGATATATATATATATATGTATAGCAGGTTGGCAAGAATAAACAAAGCAATAATGTGTAACAAAGTAGTAAATCCATACAAGACCAAAAATAAAACCGTGAAAGGAAATACATGCAAAGTCCCGGCAAATCTTTCAGTTGAAGTATTTCAAGGAGGGATGTGCACATATGATTAGATACCTCGAACTTTGTTATCCAGCTTTTTTTTTAGCAAGGAGGTGAGAAAAGTATCGCCATGATCAATAACACTCAAAATAATCCTGCTTGCAGAATTTCAAGTTGATTATTGGCTGCATTAGTTGTAACTAATTAAAATAGAGACAAAACAATCGAATACAGAAATGGTGAAAAAAAAAAAAAATTGAATCTAGACAAGGGACCTGGTTAGACGAGCAATATTCACTATAAAATTTTGTGCCACCAACAGTCCAGACTAATCGGAGGCACAAACGAATGGGCGATCTTCTACTTTCTGTAGCATTTTGCCATTTTTTTCTTTTTAAATAGTTGCACAAAGTAACAACCGGACATGGTGGGAACAATAACTAGTTCATGCAAACAATCAAATAAACTGGAAAAACCTATGCGTCAGAACTAAGGCAGCATCTGCAGCTTAAGTTAAAAAAAAAAAAGAGTTTCAACCCCTTGACAAAACTAAGCTGCATTGTATTTGAATGAAAAAAAAAAAAAAAAAAGAAGAGAACAATAATAACACCAAAAACTGAGCTATCTTCAAAAGGGTATTCGTTCATGCAACTCGTCACCAACAAAAGCAAATCCAAATCCATCCAATCGCTAATCACACAATCACGCATTTTGCATCCAAACAGGCCAAACATTTTTTGTGGGCAACGGAGATATGTGCGACCTGGCCACATTACACCCTGCAACGGAACATTTACCACGCCACAAAAAAAACCAACCCCAAGAAGGATCTATTGTGTTTCGCTCCCTGCAAGTTCTAGAAGACCATAATTCTAGTTAGCTCGTTGTCAACACCACAACCAAGGCGTCATTCCAAACTAACTAATACTCAACTGTTGATGACGCGTTTCGTGGAGACGACCAATGAGGCCATCTCCTGCAACCACGTCTGTCTTCGCTGCTGTGGTGTACAAACTAATGAGGGATTTTCGAAAAATGATTCCACATGTATTGCGCGTATGATCACGAATCACATACAGGTTAGGAATAATTCGATAGACTACTTTTATTGCTATAAAAATTGCAAACACAATCATCACACTTTTGTCTTCGGCAATTGAAATATAAGTTATTCCAACGTAAACTTGTATTCCGTTGGAAAATGGCCATTAAAATCCAATTGGAAATCTCTTAGATCAACTTTGTTACCCAATAAAGTTTGTGAATTGATCGTTACTTTGCCATTATTTCTATAGACACAAAACCCACTTATCAAATTAGTTTCCTCGAAAATTTGACTTGCCTTTTGCAATTTTTGTAAAGGTTCGTCACTTCCTTTATCCAACTCAATCCAATGATCTTTACAATTGATCAATCGAAACTGACTAAATCGTATATGTTTCAATATGGCAATTGTCCAAAACCTAAACTCGGGCAATTTACTAAATGATGAAATGAGGTTTTTTTCATCGTGATACATTCCAAACTTAGCAGGTTCAATATCTTCGATTTCCAAATTATCCCAAGTAAGTCGCCTTAAATTCGTGTCGAGTCTTAGCTTATCAACAAATTCTTCTTGATCTTTCAATTTCCTATACTTTTTCCTTCCTGACAATACATCTATTTTGGGAATATACATTTGGTTATTGGGTGCTATCATTGGCCTGGCCATTTCTCGAATCAAGTCTTTGAAAAACAACGGAATCCGTATTTCCGTGACATAATTCTCCAATATTTCAACGTTGGAATCGAGTTTGTTCAATTCAATTCTATGGGATTGTTGGTTGACGATGACGTAAACTTCAAAGCAATTATGGAAATAGTCAAGTACTTGATTCACAGAATATTTGTTATCAGAAGTTGTGAAATTCACAAGCTTCTTAATTATGGTGTCATATTCCTTATAACTAACATCGTATTCAATTATTTGCATTATACCTTGTCTTTCCCTGAAAGTGTAAGAATGATGGTGACGTTGGTAGTTGTTAAGCTTTTTTTTATTTTTGCTGTATTTTCTGACAACGGTTGATCCACTTAGATATATATATATATACATTTCTATCAAGAATGTTCAGATGAAACTGAATTTATCTTTCAACGTGTCCATTCTGGTCTAAAAATTTCTTAAGATCGTAGACGTGGCCATTCGTGTCCCGCCTCTCAAAAGAAAAACAAAACCAGACCAACAGTGCTGGATTGTTATATATATATATGTATCTATATTTTGGATGACCTATAAAACTTAACCTCTCTGAGGTTGGCGACTACCGTTCATTCCATCCAATAGTTCATGGTTCAACTCTAACAATCGTTGATTTTCGTCTTTTAATTGTTGTAATTTTTTGTCCTTTTTGACAATTTCATCCTGTAACAATTGATTTTTGATAACAGACAGACTGTTTCTATATTTTTCCAACAATTCTTTGGAATCAAGTATACCATCATCAACATCATCGACTACTTCTTCCTTGTTATCCTCCGTGGAATGGTACAATTTATCCAATTGTTTTCTATACGTGTCTTCCAACTTTTCTTGACTGATTTTTGCAATCAATTCTACGTCTTTGTACTCTAGTTTAAACAATTCATACAAAATTGCATCACATCTGTCTTTGACAACATATCCCAAATCATTCATTGGTCGGCCCTGCAAGGCTTCCGATCTATTCACCGTCATCTGGAAGTAATATACCTTCTTGAACTCTTTGAACAAGTCTTCAAAGTACTCACGAACGTAAATCCCATTCAACTGGGGCATGGCTTCAATTTCGTCAATCACATTGGTAGTTACGGGCTTTTTGATATTCACTGCGGAAGAAGAAGACGACGAAGACGTGCGTGATTTGGTGTTGTTTTGGGACTTTAATATTTCTGAGTATTGCAAGTTGGTCAACTCAATGGCAACGATTTCCCACGTATCATCTTTTGCTTGAATGGTCGGTTGTAAATGCGGCACAAACTTAAGGATCAACTCTAGAAGAGGCTCCTTTATCAATAATTTAATTTTCTTCTGTTCTTTCTCATAAAATGATTTTCCCATATTGTACTTCCGTTTCGTCTTTATGATTAGTGCTTGGTTCCAGTTCCTATGCGAATTTTTTTTTTTTTTTTCCAGTGCCTCCATTATTCTACCCTCGTATAAATATACCCAATATGTCAAAGTGGCAAATCTTAAAACGGAAATTGGAGACCATGCAATAACATCAACAAAAAGAGGCACAATAATATCTGTGGTCATCAATTGTAACTTGCATAACCGTGTTGTGTTTCATATATTTGAGCTTTCTCTAATCTACAAACCTTTATCATTCTTACTTTGCTTAGCCTTGGCCCGCAATCTATCACTTTGGCCCAATTTTTGACCCTGCAATTTCTTGTATCGTTCTTCAGCTGCCCTAGCCAGAGCTTCTCTAGCACTTTCTGGTGCGCTATTATTATGACTATTATTATCATTATTATTACTAATATTGTTACCACTTGTACCAACCCCATTAGAATCTTCACTATCTTTGCTTCCTAAGGGTCTGCTTTCTTTGGAAAATTGTTTGGCTTTGGTGGTGGTAGCTGGTTGTGGCCCCGCGACTGGTTGGGCATTGTAGACTGTGGTTGTTCTGGTGGGAGCAGAGTTGTTGCCTAATCTTCTAGTTTTCGTCGTACGAGATGACTTGTGTTTGGATGCATGGTTACCCATGGTGAATTGATCTCTTGATCCCTGCTTGTTATCAACAAGTTCATTTATGTTATCGGATCCATCGAATTTTTTTTTTCTTTTCTTTTGTTTTAGTTTACTCTACCAGAAACGAATGGCTAATGCCAAGTAATTAATATATTGGACCCACACACATACTCTTAAAAACCAGGAAAATATTATGAATTATTAAAAAAATCAAACCTATGTACTATTTAAATTATTCTATATACTACTTCAATTATCTATTTACTAGGAGAGCAGCTATGTGGTAGCCGGTCTTCTTTAAAAAGTTGTCCTTTTGTTACCAAAAAAAAAAAAATATTCTAAGCATCAGACTTTTTCTCAAATAATTTTTCATTCTGGTCCGTGATTGGCTTAGTCACCACACTGTAAGGAACATTTTGTTTCAAGTTTTTGAATTGAGGGATTTGAATGTCGATTTCATTTTCAAACACTGGGTTTTGTTCAATAGTTAATCTACCAATAAGTTTGAAATCTTCGGGACTTCTAATCCAGTTTGTCAAAAATTTGCTGGCAGCTACAGCATGTTGCATGTATTCCTTGTAATGTTTCAAAATTGATAAGTACAATGGGCGTCTCTCAGTTTTGTACTGTGGCGAATAAATAGTGGCAGCTCTCAAGGCAGACCAATCAGCATTAGCAATATAAGTGTAACCTTCAGAGTCCAACTTAGCTAACAATTGGTTCCAGAATTCCAAGATTCCTTGATTGGTAAATTCAATTTGACCTGCCTGTTTCAAGATGATTCTATGGGAAATGATACTCTTGTCAGCATCGTATTTTTCGTAAGCATCTACAATTTTGAGGAACCATTCTTTACTGTTCCAAGTCATATTGGAAACCATGGTGTTCAAAAAAACTTCGTCGACTTTTGGACATCTTTCGAAAATCAACTCTAACAATTTCGAGGCCTCTTCGGTTGGTTCAGGGTATCTGGCAAAGAAGATTTTGAATAAACCAGTGTTGATGGTAGCCAGCTTTGATGACAAATCTTGATCACCCAAAATGTATTGCATGAAAATACGTCTCCAAGTGTCGATGATCTCCTCCATCGATTCGCCACCCGCGGCACAGTTCTCCAAAAATGAAACCATGTACGGAGATTTCAAAATAACAACATATGGCAAGCCATCAGGAGATAAGGCTTTATCAAAGAATCTCTTGGCAATAGCAATATCTTTACATTGACCGATGAACGACAAATGCAATTGAGCTAACCCACCACGCACAGATTTTTCTTTAGGATTCTTTTCGTATAAAGTCATTAAAGATTCTAAGGCGTCTAAACCTCTAGCATAATCACCTTCATTTATAGCAACTTGACCGATTCTGTCACTCAAAAATGGATGGACTGATTCACCTTTATTAACACTCATGTCATAGATTTGCTTGATTTCATCATAAGTGAATCTTTTGGTTTCATAACCAACTTGGATAACAATAGATAAAATGGTGTGGGCAAGGAACAATTTACCTTGAGCAGAGTTGACACCAGTTTCCCAAAGATTCAAGATTTCAGGATTCATCTTGAATTGCAATAAGGTACCGAAAACTTTGAATAACATTCTCAAAGATAAAACATTGTTCAATTGACCCGATGCAATTAATTCAGATAAACTTAATATAGCTCTCTGATATGTAGCATCTTCACTGAAAGCAGCAGCTTGATCTTTGTCTCTGTTTCTAGATTTACCCAATCTTGTTCTTCTCAGGTTAATCGTACTACTGTAAATGTGGGAAACAAATTTGTAAAGGTGAAACTCTTTAACTTCGGCCCTGAATGCCTCATTATTATATAACAATTTCAGAAACTCTTTGACATCAGAAATAGTCATCGTATCAGTATCGTCTGTGCTCCAATCAATGCCAGAAACGTGAGATGGTTTGTGGCCACTTAACTTGAAGACCATCAATTTTTCTTTGTAGGTTTCAGCATCTGGGGTGTTTTGTTGGTTAATTGGAGACAACGTTGGTTGTGCAGCAGTCGATGATGAAGGTGCAGCTACTGATGATTGGTTCCTGATTTGATAATTTATGATGTTACTATTATCCAAGGATATTGGCTGGGTGCCTGACGTGAATTTGGTAGTATTTTTGGCATGCTTAACTTTCAGAAGCAAACTTGGTCTTAAACCTTGCTGAGCATTTGAGGCAATTAATCTAAACATTTTTACACTTGTTGGCGAATATTGTTAAGGGTATTGTTGTGTGAATAGTTTGGGAGTAAATATTAGGTATGGATGACTGATGAATGTATGAGGTACGGTGATCAAAGGCAAACCAAAAAAAAAAAAAAATCGGAGGGAAGTACCTTTTAAACTGTTATTGGATCTTTACCACTTCTATTTATGCAAACTCTGATAGCTCGTATGACGTACGATTAAAAATCTGGTAACTTTTCGTTTCTTTTACCTGAATAGATGAAATTTTTTCTTACCTTTTTCTGCTTCGCATTCCTTTGCCGTTGGCTGATAATTTTTTTTTTTTTTGAGTTTTTCTTTTTTTTGCATTACCAATGAGGAACTCAACAACAGTGCTTTTTTTTTTTATATCAGTATTTCTTTTACTTTGTGTTTATGAAGTGGCTGAAGTAAGATATCTCAAAAAAGTGGTCAGATGTGCATCTATCTGTCAATGGCTATGAGGCAAAGTAGTATGAAGACAAAGATGTAGTAAATAGGGCCATTCTTTGATCTCGTTGAGGTGCACAACATTTCCTGATGTCATATGAGAATTGCCGCTTAACTCAATTCATGTAGCAAACTCCGTGGTGTACACCAAATACACCATTGATCGGAGAATTATCCGACGTAGTTGTAAACTTCGAAACCGTATTAAGGAGCCCAAATTCCCGATTTTTTTAGACACATAACTCAATGTTGAGGAATTTTGTGGTCCGACTTTACATATACAACCCTGACTGACTCACATTCAGGGACATACAAAACCAACAGATAATCGTATCATTTGCTGCGCGATTAGGAGTCAGTTTATTGCGAGTTTCGGCGATTGGTCCTGCAAACTCTTGGGGCTCACACCATGTCAAAATTGATCGTATTCCTGCAAGCTGCAAGTGTAAGATATCGAAATGAGCTATGAAATAGTCATGTGCCTTTAGATCACGTGCAAACAGATAAACTTTTCACCGTCCAGAATCTATCGACTAAGTATCTAAGTAAATTTGATGGAGAAATAGCTCCTTGAAGTTACAGGGATGGGCTTATTTATATAACGAAGGGTAGTTGTACATTAGGCGCATATTTGATGATTCTAGGCGACGTATTAGCCAAAGGAAAGTGTTTGGCCCTGTGGTCCATCCCTCGTCTACTAGATACCACGATATCTTGTTGGATCAACTGGATCTCCTTTTTACTCTTGCCCTTGCTAGTTGCTTTATTCTCAGTCAACCTTGGGAACCAATAATCACAAAAGATGTTTTATCCATCATGCGGACGAACCGAATTTGGCATGTAGTAAAGAAAATATATTGAAAAAAAAAAAAAAAAAATAAACCTCACCCTATCGACCTAATTTAATCGGCGGAGAATTTTTTGTTGGTATCTTCGTTGGCCTAATTTCCCCTTATCTTTTAGATATTAGCCACACTCTCGAATAAACAAACATTTTTTTTTACTGTTTTCATTGTTCCAAGTTAGACTCTCCAAACCAAAATCACACTGATTTAAATGGGTGCCCAAAGCACAAGAACGGCCAGGCAACGATATCATCCATCGGCGAACGAGAATTCGTCATTACTATCCACTGGAAAATCAAATCAACGAAACTACCAAAGCCATCCTCAAGGAGATGAAAAGAATGATCTGAAAAGCAAGCAGAAAGTGGAAAGGAACTTAGGGACCTTTGAAGGTGTCTTTCTCCCCACATCACTAAATGTTCTATCCATTTTGATGTTCTTGAGATTCGGGTTCATCATTGGCCAAATGGGGATACTAGGAACTTTGTTTTTATTAGTGCTATCTTATACTATCGACGTATTAACCACGTTGTCAATCAGTGCGATCTCCACAAATGGAACAGTCAAAGGAGGTGGTGCATATTATATGATTTCAAGATCTTTAGGACCTGAATTTGGTGGTGCCATCGGAATTATCTTTGTAATTGGCCAAATTTTAAACTCGTCATTGAACGTCGTGGGTTTTATTGAACCATTATTGGTCAATTTTGGTGTTGGGGGTGATATGGCCAGCATTTTGCCCGTTGGATACTTATGGCTGGTGTTTTATTCGACAATCTTATTGGCTATTTGTACCGCTGTGGCTATGGTTGGATCGCTGCTTGTCTCGAAGACGGCGCTCTTTTTATTTATCATTTTGACAATTAGCACTGTGTCCATTCCAATTTCGACATTATTTGTCAAGCCTTACTACCCTTTGGATCCACCGTATCAAGATGTTTTATACACCGGTCTTTCATGGAAGACTTTTTTTGCAAATTTGTATCCCAATTTCACCATTGGGGCCGCGGGGTCGGTTTTGCCTCCAGGTCAAAAGGAAACGTTTACTGATTTATTTGGTATCTTTTTCCCGGCAACTGCTGGTATTTTAGCCGGCGCGTCTATGCTGGGGGAATTGAAAACCCCTTCCAAATCTATTCCTCAAGGAACCTTGAAAGGTTTATTAGTCACATTCATATTGTATGTTGGGGTTATTGTATCAATGGGTGCAGCAATCCCAAGAGAAATTTTATACGTTGACATTAAAGTTATCCAAACCGTCAACCTTTCGGATGTAATTATCATTCTCGGTGAATTTTCAACGTCGTTGTTTTCTGTCATTATGGGTATTGTTGGTGCGGCAACCATGATTAATGCTATAGCGGATGACAAAATCATCCCTGGTTTATCTATATTCACCACCCTTAAAAAGTCGGTCAAACATAAGAAGAAAGCTCAAATTTATAGTATCGTTGCTACTTGGTTCATTGCCCAATTGTTCTTATTTGCGGATATTAATCAAATTGCAACGTTCATTACCATGGCATTTTTAATGACATTCATTGTGACAAACATAGCTTGTTTCTTGTTGAAAGTTGGTTCTGCACCAAACTTTAGACCTTCGTTCAAGTATTTCAGCAGTCGGACAGCATTCACTGGTGCGTTTGTCTGTCTTGTTGCAATGTTTATCGTCGATGGTATTTCCGCGACATTGGTCATATTCTGTTTAACTTTTTTGATCTTGCTTATACATTACCTGACGCCACCTTCCAAGTTTGGTGATATTTCACAGTTGCTTATTTACCATCAAGTGAGAAAGTACTTGTTGAGATTGAAACTAGAAATGAGTGTCAAATACTGGCGTCCCCAAATTTTACTATTATGTGACGACCCTAGAAGTTGCTGGAACTTGATTGGTTTCTGTAACCATTTGAAGAAAGGTGGTTTGTACGTATTGGGTCATGTGGTGTTGATGAACGATGATACCGCTCCTTCATGTAACTCGGATAAAAATTCTAGAACATTTTCAGCTGTTTCATATCAAGAAGTTCGGAAGCAGAAACAGGCTTGGATCAAATTAAGAGATGTGTCCAAAATCAAAGCATTTGTTCAAATTTCCTTGGGACCCACATTACCGTGGGGTGTACGAAATGTTTACCTTGGATCAGGGTTAGGTGGCATGAAACCAAATATCACTGTTTTAGGATTCTATGATTTCAAAAAGCACGGAATCTCCTTACCAATATTACCGGTTTATGGAAACAAGCCCGAGCTACTAGGACAATTGCCAACGGACAGATTGAGAAAAGAGAGAAAAGTGTCTATTAACCAGTGGGTCCAAATTGTGGAAGATTTAATTATTTTACAAGCAACAGTTGCAGTTGCTGCGAATTTCACCCAAATGGAGTTGCCCGGGATTGAAAAAGGAGGCGGCTTATTCAAGTTCAAAAAAGCATTTAGAGGAGATGACGAACCTCAGAAATATATCGATTTGTACCCAATTCAGATGTCATCGGTTGCACAATTAGAGAACGGTCAGTCTGTGTTGTCGACTAATTTCGATACGTATACCTTGATCTTGCAATTAGGTTCGATTTTGTCTACCGTTGATGAGTGGGATCTCAACAATTACAAAGTTCGTGTTATCGTGTTCGTTGAGTATTCACTGGAAGTCCAAGATGAATACGATCGTTTACACGAACTTATCACCAGCCTACGTATAGTAGCAACCATCAATATTATCTGCTTAGAAGAAGCAGGTTTGGCATCATATGACTATATGGTTAAGGGCTATTCAAAATCACAACTGAACAAACTTCAGTATGACAAAGTTGATCAAACGTTAGGTGACGACCAATGGTGGAAGAATTTAACAAAGGCCAGGGAGGCATTGCGAGAAGTAGAAAAGAGGAGAACTTTAAATAAGCAGAAACTGAAACAGATTATTCCAAGCAAGAGTCCTTCAAAAGTTTCATTGGGTCCGGAGACATTTTATCCATTGAACTTGAACCCAGGTAGTCCGTCGAACGTGCAATTACAGGGGATAAGAAATAACCGAAGATACACTATGTCTAATTTGCAAGAGCAGGGTATGTCATTGTCATTCAATTTGAGGGCAGCTCTGACCACAAATGGCGATTTGCTTTACACGGAACCTGTGAGTGACAGTGATAGTGAATACGACGAGTCATCAACTTTGACTGCCTCAAGCAGTGGTACTAATCTTGCTTCCAATAGGAATAGTGGTACAAATCTTGCCATTTCTCAACCATCCTTGGATCGACAACCACCAAGGGGCCAGGACACTATTAAATTCAAAAATGCTTTTAGTGAGCAACTTCAACGTAATGGAGTTCAAACTCCGGATCAAATATCCATAAGATCATCCATATCTAATTTGAGACCTAACTTCCTGTCTGTTAAAATTCCAACAGCTAAGGTCAACGATGAAGCGGAAGATGGCGATGACCAAGCAGACGAGGACGATGAAGAGGATGAAGAAGAAGAAGAAGAAGAAGGAAAAGGAAAAGGAGAAACACGCAAAGCTGGTAGTGAAGATAAAAGAGCCACTATGAAAGATAGACCTAAGCAATCAATTCAATTCGTTGTGGATGAAGACTCAAGGACTTCGCGTCGCGCAGGACTTGATGATAGTAGGATGCAACGTGCTACTTCCAAGAGCAGAAATATTATTGTTAACGATGATGAAATTATACACCATATAAGTACTCCGCAATTCTTGACAGCTGATGATGAAGACGAGGACGAGGAGAATGTTCCATCGATGTCACTCTCAGATCCCAGTATTAACGCTGCATCCAACTCAAAATCATCAAGAAGTGGTTTTTACAAGAACAGACCCACTCTTGCAAGAAATCAAAGTGCTACTGAGAAAACTATTACCAGGAAACAGTTACAAGAGGAACTCAAGAATTTGAGTTTCAACGATCTCCCAGCTAAGGGACAACATTTGGTTCTAAATGAATTGATGCTCAAAAACTCTCCCGCCAATCAAACGCTGGTGATTTTTAGCACTTTGCCTGCCCCTACCATTGGGACCCATTTGGACGATAATGATTCGTTCGATTATACCAATAATTTGGCCATTTGGTTAGATGGTTTGCCACCGGTGTTATTGGTGAACTCACAAACCGTAACTGTGACAACTGCATTGTAAACTAAACTACCCGTAGGTATTTATTTTATTTATTCGAAACAATTATATACATATCGTGAAACTAATAAAATTTGGTTGGAAAGGTGATGATCATGAGGACGAGAAAAAAAAAATAGAACCTTTTCACACAGTGATCTCATCTCCTTTGCCATCACCACTCGAAAAGTGTGTAAGATAGAATAGAAATCATGAGTATTTCTGAAAAGTCGACTACCTTAAGTAATGGTAGTCTGGAAGTGAATAATACCAATACTAACAATGAACTGACAAAAGAAGAAAAGTTACGAAAACGAAGAGAACAATTGGAACTATGGAGACAAAAGAAGCAACAACAACAACAACAACAAGAACAAAATGGAGGAGCTAAATACCAAGAAGATACTAATAATAATAAAGAAGATGAAGTCAAAAAATTAAGACAACAGAGAATTGAACAATGGAAGAAATCGAAATTACAGAAACAAGATCAACAAAAGACTAAAACCACCAGCATCACAATCAAGAAGAAAACCAGCAACAGTGGTGCCAACTCTGGGGTAAAGAAAAGATCTTTAGTGTTTGAAGATGATGAAGATGATTCTAAAAACTCAAAGAAACCTATGTTCAAAAGGCCAGATTTGAATAGTTTTAAAACTGAAAAGCGTAAGAATGATGGGGAGGAAGATGAACTTGATTTATATCTTGCCACACTTCAACAAGACGAAACTCAGTATTCAAAGAAAGAAAACCTTCGTGATCAGATAGATGTTGATGATGAACTCGACGTTGATGACGTTGTTGACCAAGACGGAGGTGATCATGAGGACGACGACGACGACGAAGAAGACGAACTAGATGAAGACACTAGATTACAGAATTTGATATCATTAAAATTGACAAAGTTGCAGAATAAAGGAAAGGAATTACAAGTGATAGACCACACGCTGGAGAATTATGAACCAGTAAGGAAAACCTTTTATCAAGAGCCGTATGAATTACTGTCATTGCTGGCAAATGATGTTGCGTCGATTCGACAAGAGTTGGATAACATAAAAGTGCATGGGATAGATGTCCCACGCCCAATATTAAGATGGTCTCATTTGTCATTACCTACAAACATTTCGTCAGTAATTCACGATAAATTAAAATTCGAAAAGCCTTCTTCCATTCAAAGTCAAGCATTACCAACAATACTATCAGGTCGTGATGTCATTGGAATTGCAAAAACTGGGTCCGGTAAAACCTTGTCGTACGTGTTGCCAATGATCAGACATATACAAGATCAACGTAGGCTAGAGGAAAATGAAGGACCCATTGCATTGATTTTAAGTCCGACCAGGGAACTAGCATTGCAGATACAAAAGGAAATTCTAAACTTCACAAGAAGCAATTCACATCTTCGCGTCTGTTGTTGTTACGGAGGAGCGTCTATCGAAAGTCAGATTAATGAATTGAAAAAGGGGGTGGAAATAGTTGTCGCGACCCCAGGAAGAATGATTGATTTGTTAGCTGCTAACTCCGGGAGAGTCACCAATTTGAAGCGTGCAACGTACGTTGTACTTGATGAAGCAGATCGTATGTTTGATTTGGGATTTGAACCTCAAGTGACTAAAATCTTCACCCAAATTAGACCAGATAGACAGACGGTATTGTTTTCTGCTACTTTCCCCAAGAAAATGGAAGTGTTGGCCAAAAAAATTCTTGCGAATCCGGTAGTGATTATTGTTGGTGGTATTAGTGTGGTTGCTGCAGAAATCAAACAAGAAGTTGTATTATTTGAACCCCCTACTGGCGAGAATGGCAAGTCAGAAAGAATCAAAAAATTGCATGAAGTTTTATCCGAATATCAAATGTTCAATCCAGGATCTAAGATTCTTGTATTTGTTGAAAAGCAGAGTGATGCCGATGAATTGGTCGCGAATTTACTTAGATCCGGTTACAGTACAGCTGCATTGCATGGTGGCAAAGATCAAATGGACAGAAAATTTGCCATTAAGGAATTCTCAAGCCTAGATAGTGGTTTGAATATACTAGTTGCTACTTCTATTGCTGCAAGAGGATTAGACGTCAAAAGTCTAGGGTTGGTTGTCAATTTTGATGCGCCAAACCATATGGAGGATTACGTGCATAGAGTCGGCAGAACGGGTAGAGCTGGTGCAAAGGGTCAGGCTATAACATTTGTTTGCACGAACCAGGAAAGAGAGATTTCAAATCTAGTCAGGGCCTTGCGGCTGAGTAAAGCTGATATCGATCCTAAATTGGAAGCCATTGCTGAAAAATTCTTGGGCAAGGTCAAGCTGGGCAAGGAGAACTATAAAGGGGGAGGCTATGGAGGTAAAGGCTTGACTCATTTGGCGACAATCAGGGATTCGAAATTACAATTGGAGAAACAGAGGTTCGGTGAAGTGGCAAAGGATGGACCGAAGGAAAACAATGAGCTGCTGTCATCTACTCCAGTGTCACTGTCCATATCATTACCTGAATTTGAAGTTATTGAAGGCAACACTCCTGATGCTTCGGGACCCGATACATGCAATTTTTATTGTAGTATCGTAATCAATGACCTTCCTGATAATATTAGACGGCAGATTGTACATGGACGTACGGTTGCCAAAATAATGGAAGAGTCACGAACTTCCATTACCACTAGAGGCCAATACTATGCTCCAGATATCACTGCACCAAGTGAGACTAACAAATCCACTTCCAAGTTGTATTTATTGGTTGAAGGCTTAACCAGACAAGCTGTTGCAGATGCTGCTACTCTGATCAGGTCAAGAATTGTTGATTCTCTAGAGAAATTAGATCTTAAAGAAAGCACCCAACCAACAAGTGGTAGATATGTTGTGTAGAAATGTACATATTGCTTCGGATAATTGAGTTTGCGAAATTGCTTGTGAAAAAAAAAAAAAAAAAAAAAAAAAAGTTTACCCGAACCCCACATAACCCACAGTAATATAAGCAAGATAAATATGCAACAAAGTTCTTCCTATTTTTTCTACCCCTTTTTTTTTCTTCTCTTTGAAAAGAAATATTAATTCTTTATCTACTATAAAATCAATCAATAATGCCGTTCAGCGCAGCCAATTACACCAAATACGAATTTTACAAAATCACTGAAATTCAACCCGGTTTTGCCCATGTGGAATATACCAACCCAAAGACCTTGAATGCCTTCACCGAGCAAAACTGGAGGGACTATGGTGAAATTTTTACCAGATTAGATCAAGAAGAAGACATTCAGTTGATTTTATTCACTTCTGGGGTTCCTAGATCTTTCTCATCCGGATTGAACTTGAAAACCGCCGCTAATTTATTGAAAAATGGCGGAAATGGAACTACTGAAGATGCCATTAAACATTTGCATAAGCATATCATTGACTTCCAAGATGCGATTGGAGCCCCTTCTAGAATCTCAACTCCTACAATTGGTATTTTAAACGGGTTGAATCTTGGTTTGGCTCTTGATATGTCATCTGCGTTCAGTATTAGAATTGCTGTTGAAGGGGCACAATTCTCCATTGCCGAAGTTAATATCGGTATTGCCGCAGACATTGGTTCCTTACAAAGAATGCCTACTGTGATTAACAATAAGTCGTTGTTGTTCCAACATGCGTTGTTGGGTGATAAATTCGGTACTGATGAGGCTTTGCAATTGGGATTTGTCAGTACTGTGGTTCCTAGTATTGAAGATGGTATTGAGTATGCCAAAAAGATCGGAGAAAAGATCTGTGATACTCCAGCTTGGGCTATCAAAGGTACTAAGAAACATATTCAAGATATTCTTTTTGGTACTACTGTTGAACAAGGTTTGAAAGATATTGCTAACTACAACGCTAGAAATATCACTTTGAGTGCGAGAGGTAAGTTATAAGTAGTCACGAGTTGTTCTGGGTATTATATATATATATATATATATCTGTGTGTATAAGACTTCGAGTTTGAAGCTACAGAATCTTTTATATTACTGATTAGTGAATGAGTCTAGTACTGGTCTACTAAGACACCACCAATAGAAAAAGTCTCTGCGGTTCCGAAAAAAAAATTTTTTTTTTTTCATTTCCCAACCGTTAAAACTCACAAGATCTCTAAACCCACCAAGCTGCACCGGCCATGCAAAGTGTTCTCAGAGCCAATAGGCATGTTGCTAGTGTATCTAAGACATTGAGATCTTATTCGTCGATTGCCATATCCTCCAATGAAGATTTTCCTTATCCAAATGAAGTTCTCAAATCAACAACAGCTTCTTCGTCTGCAACCACCACAACAACCAATGGAATGCACAACTCACAAATAAGACATTTACTCGAGACGAGGCCGTCTTCCAGACTCACAGATTCCTATAATACAAGTTCAGCGTATGCCACTGTATCTCCAGCCGTGGAAGCCAGCAGGAATCATCAAATTCGTCAAGAGTTGATCAAATTGAGAGAAAACAAAAACTACACGCATTTGCTTAAACTTTTGGAGATCTGGTCTAACAAGGACATTGACAATATGGTCAAGATTTTAGGTCACGAAGTTATAACTGATTATCTTACAGAATTGATTGAATTCGGACATTTGGCGGTCTATCAACATTACAACATAAGTCCAGTATTAAAATCGTTGAGAATTCAGAAAACTGGTATCAAAGTGAAAGGTAGAAATTTCACACCGAGAGAAAGGTTAACACAGATAAGGACGGTGTATAAAAATTTGATCTACAAGTCCAAATCAACTGATTTCTTTTACGATTATGACAGAAGAAAAGACATCTATAGAAGTGAACATTTAACTGGATATGAATTAACAATTGGAGATTTTGAAAACTTGATTCAATTTGAAATTAATAATTTCAAGTTGGATTCAGCATCCAGATGGTTTAAGTTATTCAGGAAATATTACGGTGGAGACGATGGATTCCAGAAATATATGACACCGAAATTGTGGCACTTGGTTATTCAAATCGAAGCGAATGGTGAAAACAAGCATTGGGAATTGAGAGGTACTGAATTGTCAACGTATCGTGTTCACCCATTAAACCCAGCCATGAATGTCAAGAAATTTAAAAAAGTTCAAAATTTTTCATTTTCTGATTTCCAAGATGAATCTATTTGGCCAGACTTGACTTTGGATTTCCATGGATCGGTGGTTCAGCATTTTGGTCACGATGGGAATTTACCACAGTTAAAGAAATACGTTGAACTCATTTGGGGAGTTGATCCGTCTGGGAAATTGGTAGGAAGGAAACTTGATACGAGTGATAGATTATACCCAGATATGAACTTTTTGAAAAACCTATTTGTGTCCTTGTCATATACAGGGGAATTTTTCGCTGCAATAAAATACGTGAATGATTTTCAAGCTATTTATGACTCCATCAAAGGATTTAATGCCAAAGTGTTTTGGGAAAGAGTGTTCAACAGAGCACACATCACAACTTTGTTCGAAGAAGACTGCGCGTTTAGATACTTCTTGAAACAGAGCAACTATAAACATGCCACTATAAGTTTAGAAGATGCTCAAAGAGATGTCAATTTTGACTTTGAAGGATACTTGCAATTCATGAATAAGTTGAGAAATGAGAGACGCCAAGTCTTTGGACAAGCCTGGCAAATTATAGAGCAAGATAATGACATTACCTATTCCAACTACATTTACAAGACTTACTTGAATTACTTGAAAGAAGAAATAGAGGAAGATGTGGAACTGACATATTATAATTTCTTGTCTGCATTGTTGAAACAATACCATTTATACTATACAGCGCCATCATCCTTCACCACGATAGCTGAATTGGGTTTTACTCCAACTCCCAAATATGACGAGTACATCAGAGTCCTTTATGGTGAAGCTATTAGGTCGTTGATAGATTACAAGGGTGAGCATCTTTTAATCGGCCAAATTGCACCATTAATTGAGGAATGGAGTATTGATGAGGAGATGAAACAGGAGTTAAAAGAGTGGGTTAACGAAGAAAGATTGGTTGAGTATAAAGAAAATCTAGAAACCAAGCGTGAAGAATACATGAACAAATTGGTGGAACAGGATAATAATGAAGACGATGAATTTTTAAGTTTACTATAGATGATGTTTAGATAGTTTTGTTGTGTAAATAGTCAACAATCCCATACCATAATCAAGTTATTTATTTTACCATCAGATCGTGTGAGTACCAGAAATAAAGTCCACGTACATTGAAATTTTTTTTTTTTTTTGCCTGTTGTCTCTACTTGAGCGTTTGACTGTCACTCTCTATCGTTGGTCGGAAAAAAAAAAAATTGATATTCGTTGTTCACACCACATCAACTACTTACAAACAAATCAAACAAATTAAAAACTACAACAATCATGGCTGCTGAAGGATTAGAAAAATTGACCGAAGTTCCAGTTGAATTTTTCAAAGATGGAAGTGCATTTGTCAAGAAGTGTCAAAAACCAAACGAAAAGGAGTACTTGAAAATCATTAGAGCCGTTGGTATTGGTTTCCTCATGATGGGTGTTGTTGGTTACGCTGTCAAATTGGTTCACATCCCAATCAGATACTTAATTGTTTAAACAGTGATGATTTAATGATCAAAATCCAAGCAATTTAACTACAACAACAACAACAACTACATTATCGTCAAGAGGAGAGGCTCATGGCTGTACTTCAATATTGTTGTTGATATGCAAGTTCATTTTGTTTTCAGTTCTTACAAGTATATCTACTAGAGAATGGCATAAGTTGAAACCATAAAAAACACATCAATCCAATTCATGTTTTGTATAATATTATTCTGTTAATATATAAAAATAATTAAGGAACATATTATCTGTAAGCAAGTTGATCTTTCTACAATTGTGAAGTGTGCTTTGTGAGGTAAGAGTTATCAAGATTTATCGAATCGCCAATTATTTGAACGTGATTCCTTGATGATTTAGTACACTATCAGATTGTAATATCAGGTATCGTTTGTTGTTCAATACTTGGTGGTCCACAATTTTTCAAGCTTACGTTCGTAATTATTATTCCCAGAACGCACTACATGCAGGTCTTGGTCAAAGGTAGTGCAAAAAAAATTAAATTTTTCAGACAAACCTCATCTTAAGACATCTCATTCCTTCTGCATTCAAAGTATAAGACGACGAACCCAACAATGTCATCATCAACATTCGTTAAAAAGCTAGCATCAGCTGATAAGAAAACTAGAGATGCAGCATTAGAATCATTACAAGTTTTTCTCAGCTCCAAAAAAGACCTTTCATTGTTGGATTTGCAAAAAATCTGGAAAGGTTTATACTATTCTATGTGGTATTGTGATAGAAGCAAAGCACAAGAACGATTAAGTGAAAACTTGGGGAAATTATACAGTGAACATATAAGTTTGGAGTTGTTCAATTCATTTACATTAGCATTTTGGGAAATTTTAATTATTGAATGGAAAAACTTGGATCAATGGAGATTAGATAAATTTTATTTATTGATTAGAAGAATCTTGAGACATAATTTGAAAAAATTACAAAAGGAAAACTGGGATGAGAAATTGGTAGATGAATGGATTGAAGTTTTGAATAAGAGCGTATTGAGTGGTGAAGATAATGTGAGCATGGCTTTGCCTTATCATTTATGTGATATATTTATAGATGAATTGCAATTGGTTATGTTTGAAGAAATCCAAGAGGAAATTGATGAATTTGATGCAGAAAACGCCAGCATAGAAGAGAAAACCGAACTACTTAAAAAGAAAATAGATATCGTTTCAGAAGTCCCTGTTCTTAAGTTGATTGAACCTTTTGCTAGGTTGAGCAAAGATGCTAAATTGAAAACTTTAAGAGAAAAATGTAAAGACGACGTCTTGGACGATGAAAGATTGAAAGATTGGGGTGTTATTGAAGATGATAGCGACGATGAAGATGAAGATAGTGAAAAGGAAGACGATGAGGAGGATAGTGATAATGAATGGAAAGGTTTTTAGAACAAAATTGGAAGTATAGCTCTCTCTCTCTTATAGATTATAAAAGCTGTAATATAGAAATAATGTGTATACACACATACATCATCAATCATCATCGCGAAGGGCAACAGAAAAATAATTCCGTGCAAACATCTTCATTCCATTTTATTCAACCTAGACCAACCAAAAATATGTCCAAACAAAGAACACGAAATACAGACAAGAAATCCACTCAATATATACCGAAATACATCGTTTCAAAACCATGGTATCAAGATGCAACAAAAGAAGGAGATGCAGAAGAGAACGAAAATGTCGATGAACTAGCCCACCAGCGGAAAACTGGAGAAATCATAGATCATAGTATTGCTCAGTCAGGAACAGGTATTAAAGAGGAGTTCTCGGGAACAGTCCGAACCTCCAATGATAGCGAAGACTATGATGCCAAACGAGATCGATGGTATGGTTACTCGACAGAGAAGTGGTTAACTCACTTAAACAATTGGAAACAGGTTAAGGATGCGAAACAGGATGCAGATAACAATGACTCAGATGACACTGATTATGAATTGGAGATAATCGAACTAGGATTGGAGAGAAAAGATCTAAATAAAAACATTAAAGAGGACCCAATGGAAAAAATGCTACGAGACCGACAAGATATACCAGCGTATATTTATAACATCACCTCAAACCCAAACAATAAAATAAAAATCGACTACGACCCAAAATCCAGATTGGCCAAAGACTTGACCAAAGGATTCCTTAACGATAGAAATCAGTTTGTGAAAAAATTAACAGGCACAGCTACTGAATTGACTAAATTGCAGAAAATCGCATTGGATTTGGATAATAAAAATGAACCAGAACGTATACAAGCAAGATTAAAGAAACAATTTTTTGATGAAGATGAAGACTTTCAGAGCGAAGTTGTGGAAGCAGATTTGAATCTAAGTCTTGAGGCCAGTCCAACCTTGATGATGTTAAAGGCAAAGCAATTACAAAAAGCCAAGGAAAAGCACAAGGAAAATGAACAACTAAATGAAAAATTAAATGAAAAAGAAAAATCAAAGACAAAAATAAATGAAATATCACAAAGATACTCTAGCTTGGATAAAAACGGTTTGAAGAAAACACAATACGCCGAAGATCAATTGACTGGAAGTCATAAATTTGTTTATGGAAGTTATTATGAAAACGGTAGATGGGGTTATAAATGCTGCAAAAAATTGGAAAAGGATTCTCAATGTCCACTCTAAATAACCCAAGTTTGCCAGTTTTTTAGTCTGAAGCTGTTGTTGTCGTCATCGACCAATTCTAACACAGGAACTTCTTTAATTGATTCCAAGAGAAGGTTCGCATGTTTCCCGTTTTGTGTCAAGATCTTCATTCTGTTGAATTGTAACAACTGTTCCAACTTCACACTACCATCATTCTTATTGAAAAGGGATCTGAGATAGGTATCTTTGCATAGGTTTTCGGTGGAGAAGTAGTACTCAATCTGGCGTTTAATACTTTCCTTCTTGCTTATGCCTTTGGAAGATGTAGGTGATTGCAAGCCTGGGGTCACAGGTGATGGAAGTGAGGAAGGTGGTGAATCATTCATCATAGATACATGATATACTGGGATACCGAAATGAGGATAGACCACAATCGATGGTGAAGATGGGTACAGTGGTGGAGGTACAGATTGTGAGGGTGCCATAGGGGTATGAATGAGGGGCGGAGGCGCGGCAGATTCAATGAATGGAGGGGGCGGAGTAGTCAAATGGTATTCCGAAAGTATTGCTGAATGTTCAGAATAAGTAGGACTGGTTGAATTAATAATGAACGGAGGTGAATCTTTATTATTGTTGTCAGTGATTCTGTACTTGTAGTGGCCAGTGCCGCCTCTTATTTTATGTGATTTTGGAAATTTGGGTTTCTTGATCTTGATATTTTTCCCAACACTCACTAAAACGTCGTCGCCATCGCTGTCGATATTTGCAGATTCTCTTATATTTATTGGACTGTTCAATTTACCTGATATTGAAGCCAGAAAGGGGATCGTAATGGCTGTTGTGCTCTCTTTGATAGAAGAAGATGTAGGTGATTGAGCAAACGATATACTCTTGAACCTGCCAGAAATAATTTCAATATCATCCTCACTTGAAAAAGAATCTTCTGAATCCGAAACTGGGATCTTGTTTGTTGCATCAGGATCATTATTGTTGTTGTTCTCTGTGATATTGATTAATTGGTTGATACTCCAAGCATTGATTGTGGGAGGAGGGGCTGGTAATAACCTTTTAAATGTGGACATTATAAATTATTCTGAATTAGACAAGACGAACAAAATTGTATAATTTACAGTAATAACGAATGATACTATCTTGTTTGTAATTGAAATGGGCCAGTTGTCTTGAATTGGTTGTAAAAAAAAAAAAAAAATATGCAAGCGATAGAGAAATGATGAAGTTGGTTGTAAAATTGAGCCAAATACAACATAAAATATTTCAACTTTCCAATCACTAACTAATTTTTTTTTTTTATCAATAGTCTATTTCAATGCCTCATTAGTAATACAATTTCTAATGTTAAACTCGAAGCCACTTCCACCCCCCAGATTCACAGCCAAACAAACAGCCAAGATTAAATCTAAAACTAAAATCATACTTGTTCGGATTTATCATTCGGGAATTCCTAACAAGGGCTCTGATAGGGAACAAAGGATTCAATTCCATCACGCTTCTGCCACTACACACGTGACTTCGTCAAGCCTTTCCATTGGAAACGGCTCACCCTTGAGGGATTTTTTTTTTTATCGTCGTTCGTATGCAAAGAAAGTGCTGACATGAACAATATTTAAGCTTTCAATCATGCCATTTCAGTGTAGGCCCCGATTAGGTAAGCTAATGACAGATCTGCGCACACAATTTCCTAAGAACAAAAAAGTGTGAATGCAAATAGTGACTCCTCAAATGATAAGAAATGGATAGTGATGGTTATTATTAGATCAACATCGTGGGTGTAAATATAACTGAAGTTGAAGAGATCCTAGGGTTTTATTTTTAGTACAAAGACATGTCACACGTTGTTGGTCACCTCCGTAACAATGTACTCAGTAATTCTAAGGATCCATTGTTATCAAGCCGTCAGCAATCATGATGAATAACAAGACACACCCACCCGCACACGCGCACATACGCATTACTCGCAAATACTACAGGTTTACTCACACCAGGGGTATTCCACTAGAAACTATTGTACACAATCTATGTGCGTGCAAATTGCACAATTCTGTGTCTTTTGTTTTTTTTCCATTTGAGTTGCAAATCTCACAACTAAAGAATTAGTGACACAAAGCCAAATGTAAAAGAAAAGTAAGAAAAAAAAAGTTTGAATTATTAAATTGGGGCTTTGTGTAATATTGAAAACGTGGGTCCCATCACTATGGCTGGGACAGTCAGTTTTGTCGTACACATGTGTTTTGTATCACACAAGTAGTGTTGGAAAGTCAAAAAAAAGGGGGGGGGGAGGCGAGCAATCGAGCATTTGCGAATGGATATGATTCCGTCTTGTGATAGTGGGGGGAAAGAATAGCTTTTTAGTGTTGCATTTGCCATGATTCAACATGTTTGTATGTGAATCTAATGATCAGTTCATATGGTGCGAGAGATGACCTGGAAATAACCATCTACTTACAATAATTGCGTTTCAGGTGTGTGAGTAGCTGTCGGCTTAAATAAATTTAGAGTTAATGTAAGATAAGAAGAAAACCAGGAAATTGTCTTAATGGCAATTTAATTTTAAACCTCGTGTGCCACATTACTTCATTTAAGTCCTCAGAGAACAAGACTTTTTTTTTCTTTATTTTTCTGGGTGAAAACGTTGCCTTACCTACATTTAAGAGAAATTCCACAAACACTTTGGTCATCCTACCGAACGAGTTGTTCCAATTGGTTTATATGTTCATTTTCATCATTTGAGGACCCTGTAACACGTGTTACATATACAGAGGGTCATTTATGCTATGAGGAGTCAAGATAATCGTAACTCTTCTGATATGTAGCAGAAGACGGGAAATTGAAAACCGCTCGATAAAACGATGCAACATATGTCCCCTTTTTGTGTAACTTGAGAATTGTTGGTTGTTGCTTAGGCGCTCTAGTCAGAAGACATGAAAAAAAAAAAAAAAAAAACCAAATCTAAAAGCAAAAACGTGGTACATCGAATCTTCCGTTTTGTGTACCAAGGAACACTTTCTCACATTTTACAATAAATATCTGCATACCCTCCCTGTTTTCCAAAAATTTGAAATCCTAACGACCTGGTTTGGCTTCTACAATTCCTTTTTATTTCCTGCCTTTGACCTATAACTGTACCTAAATTATACACCGAGAATGGTCTTGCCTGCCCCACCTGTATTAAAAACGACTATCATACAATTGAACAAAGAGTTGGATCCAGAGGATAATAGCAACAACTACGAAATATTGACCAATGACTACAACAGCAACAATGATGCAAGTGATCCCAACAATCCACAATCAGTTCCAGATTCTCCTACATTCGAGGTGAATACATCGTTACCTAACAAAAAAAAGAGGAGAAGATCGACTGCAAATATTGACAGCGAGGAATTGGCTAAGCGTAAGAATGAAACAAAACAACTTCACTCAATAATTGAAAAGAGAAGAAGAATCAAGATCAATAGAGAATTCGAGGCTCTCAAATATCTCATTCCTGCTTGTCGTAATTGCAATACCGCCACACCTCAGTCGGGTTCTTCACCAAACAATAAAAAGGCAAGCACAAATAATTCAAATAACAATAATAATGGCAACAAGATAGATGGAATGTATAAATTGACAATCTTAAAGTCTTCGGTCGAATACATTTTGTATCTACACCACGTCATACAGAAACAACAAGAGTTGTTAGCGAACCCAAACAGCGAAACCGCAAAAAAGCTAAAAGATTTTGATATAGATTTCGCAAGAATCCCATTAAACGTGAACCAATACAGAAACATCGATAAAGATTTCAATTTTAAAGATTTGTTGAACGATTTGGAAGGCAAACCACTGAATACCATTGTTGAAGAAGATGACCAGGAAACAAGTAGAGCAGAAGTTGAGTCTAGCAGCAGTAGAAGTTCAAGTGCAGTTCCCCAATCGTTACCTCCTTCGGTATCCTCAAGTTTAAGTACACAAAATAGATCGCTGTTACCTACCCCTGATTTCACCCCCGATATGGCCCCCATATTAAACATATTAAATAAGTACTCAACCACACAGGCTGCCAACAATTCCAATAGAAAAAACTCATACCCTGTGTCACCACAAACAATTGGTATAAAATCACAAAATCCTTCTCCGTTTACAGTTCCTATGAGATCTAGCTTGTCAAACAGTGCTTCCCCATCAATCAATGCAAACAAAGGTTATACTGCTGGCAATAATAATCTGAAATTTGCATTACCAGATCCAGCTGTCAATCCAAACACTCAATTAAGTGAAAATATCCCTAGAAAGAGATTTGCTAGAAGTAGGATTCCCGAAGAAGACGAAGAAATGGTTGACCAGAGCACGTCTAAGCTAACTGATCAAGATGCTTCGAAGACGTTATTGGCTTTGAGAAAATCAAGTATAGATAACTTGTTGAACTGATTACTTATAGAATATTTTTGATTTTTTTTTTTTTTTATTTCTGTGATCAATGTATCCATTATTCTGCTTAATTGTTTTATTTCTTATGCTTTTGATTGTTTATTTACCTGTTGTGCCCCCTTTTTTTTTTATATACAAGACACTTTCGTATAATACACATTGCGTTTTGTTGTTTTTTCCCCTTGAATTTATGCCAACAACTCACTATCTCGTAAATATTCTATATACTCATCAACTATGCTTGGCCAAGCTGCCATCTCATCATAATCTTTAAAATTCTCAGGGTCTGATAAAACCACTTCCTTCAAGAACAAATAAAACATCGACCAACTGTCTTGACTAATTGATTTCTTGGTGATGTATTCACTTTCAGTCAAAAATTTGTACCATTGTCCAATCCTCTCATTGACTTTGTTTTCATATTCTTCATCAATTGGGTTGTGCTCTTTGACGTATTGACTGATTAACACTGGGATTAGCAATTTCCAATACTCAATTGATATCTCGAAATCTAACACTTTCTGGTGTTCCAGTTCTAATGAAAATTTGAACGTGAAATCATACAATTTCTGAAATGTTGCAGGTTCTCCCGTCGTGGAGTCAGAATAGCTATCTTGTCCACTAACCAAGGAATTATGGAAATTTGTTAAAAATGCTTTCATGGAAGGGATGTCTTTACAATCGAAGTATTCCCATGAGTTGACAAAACTATCCCTTAAAAAAATCCCCATTCTTGGTGACTTCAATAAATATGCTAATGTTAATGACTTTAAATCTTCTGGGGTAATCTCCAAATCTTCCAAATACCTCAAAGTTCCATCGATATCTATTTGGTTGTTGTCATTTGGATCTTTATATCTATCAAAGATTTCGTTCAATGCCGCGACAACCTTGGGATCAGATTTCTCAACTGCAGACACACCATTGTCCTTGGTTGCTTTGCTCAGATGAACGTCAAAATATTCATCGACTGCTCTTGATAGGTCATATCTTGATCTCTCCAAGTATTTCTTTGCCGTAGGTATGGTAACTCCGGTCAATTCACAGAATTGAGTTTGTAAACGTCCTTTATTTGACTTGAACAATGTTAGTATTTTGTTACTAATTGATTCCATCTAGATTTATCGTTTCCCCGATAACAGGAGAGCACAAACAAACAAAAGACAGGATCTGGTTAGAATTTTGGCAACACATACCATGGTTGTAACAAGAAAAAAAAAATACGTTGCCAACTCTTTACGTATATATGTTATCTATAATGGTTGTTATATGCGGAAAAGAACCAAAAAAAAAAAAGACTGTGTGGATATTGCTTTTTTCTTCTTGGTGAAGAATTCCCAAAATAGGGTTAATAGGTAGTGTCCCTTGCATCAAGAATACACACTATGTATTTTTTTTTTTTTTTTTTTTTTTTTTTTCTTGTGTTCCTCTCGATCTCTGAATCATTTTTGTTTACTATTCTCTGAATCTTTACAACCAAGATTGTTGCCAAATAATCGAATCACGAATTGATCACCAATAATAGGAATATGCAGGTAGACATCACCAAAGATTTGATATCGTCTATTATACTGTTTCCCAATTTGTCAGATTTATCAGACAGAGCTTCAGATTTTGATAATGATATCCAGATTCTACTAGATTGGTTGCACCCTCACGTTCCAACAAACTTCATCAAACGATCTGAAAATGGAACGTCGACGACTCCCTTGCTATCAAGTTTCCCGGAGCCATTACAAAGAGTAAAGTCAGCCATACGTTCATGTCTAAAAGAAGAAAAGAACCAACTACAATTCGTCGAATTATACGTCAATACCATCAACACAAAGTTGTTAGATTATTTCAATCCATTGACTGATTTGTCATTTCTTGAGTATATTGATGTTATTAAAATTTTATTACACTATTACCAGTCACAATTTGAATATTTAAATGTTACTGATAATACGAACAAGATTTTCAATAGAAAGCTCAGCTTCATTATATCGTCAAATTTGTTAAACCGAACTACATTCAAGGCAACCATGAGACAGTTTTTCGAGGAGTCGTTATTTATGAAACCAACTTTGAGCAACCCATTGTCAAGTAACGCTTTGAATTTAATTGATATAATATCAACTTTGGTCTCTATAAACATGTCCACCTTATTGAACGAAGTAGTTATCAAGCTTTCTGTCCAAAAAATAAAACAACACACGTTATTGTTAAGTACTGGTGTCTGGGACAAGCCCTTGTTGGGACTATTGAATAGTTTTATCCAAGATGAAATTTATCCAAATTTCTACATTGTCATACACTATACCACAGCATCTACCCTAACAGATACTATGAACAACATCTACTTGTACGAATTAGTTAGGATTGCTCACGACGAGTTGGTTTCGTTGAGAATTACAGAAATTTATTCTATTATTTTGTGTTACCCTGCGTCTGTAACTGCGCTCAGCGAGTTGCACTACATTCTACTGAAGAATAAGTTTAATCATCAGGAATATGGAGTGTCAAAGAATTTGCTCTCGTACGTCACCGACCTTTCAGTCAATTCCCAAGCCATCCAAAGAACAAATTTAGTTACAAGCTATATAGATTATTGCAACAAGAACCTATTGCATGCGGGAGCAAACACAATTGATGTCATCACAACATATGCCAAGACGATCAAGTCATTCCTAATCATTGATCCAAAGGGAGTATTACTAGATAAAGTGGTTAGACCGATAAGAAAGTATTTGAAAACGAGAGAAGATATCATTATTAAATTGGTTCGTGGGTTGCTTGACAATTCGCCTGATAGCGATTTGATTGAATTAGCGCAAGAATTAAGAGCACCAAATAATTATCGTTCAAGATCGTCTCACTCAAAGGAAATGCTAGAGGATTCGTTGGACTTGAATTGGGTTCCTGATCCTGTGGATGCACTTCCTGATTTCAAGAATGGCAAAGTCAGTGACATAATAGAGTCATTGATTTCTATATTTGATTCCAAAGAAATTTTCATTGACGAGTTTACTAGATTATTTGGAGAGCAATTGATCAACTTGGAAAACTATGATGTTGAAGAAATCGAATCGAATTTGAATTTGTTGAAGGCTAGATTTGGCAAGCAAAATTTCACAACTCTCGATGTTATGATTCGTGATATCAAGGAAAGTAAATATTTGAACCAGCTATTTGTTACTGAAGGCGGCACCTTCAACACATCAGTCATGTCTCATTTATACTGGCCGACAGTATTAGATAACATTAATCCAGATCAACACAATTTCAAAATACCGGATCAAGTTGAAAAGCAATTTCAAGGTTTTAAAGAGAAGTTTGTTCATGAGAAACGGGGCCGAACTTTGAAATTGGTACCAAGTCTAGGCTCGGTCAAATTACAACTCGAATTTAAAAATCATGTGAAAGAGTTTAACGTGGCCCCAGATAAAGCTGCAATAATTTCCTTATTCAATGAACAAGAAAATGAATTATCTGTCAGTTATATCTCCGAAACTTTGTGCATGTCGGAGTATATGGTAACAAAGGGCTTGTCATATTGGGTTAAGGAAGGGGTTCTTATGGAATTAACAAAAACTTTGTACATAGTCAATGATGATGATGAGGAAGAAGAAGAGGAAGGAGATACAGGGACCCAAAACCAACAAGCTGAATATGACATGCAAAGCAATTTTACCCCCAGTGACAACAACCCATCGGTCCAGTCATCAGCGAAATTTTCTGAAATCAGTTTGGTTGAACCATATCTTCGTACGATGTTACAGAATATCACGCTGCTAAGTTTTCAAAGAATTAAAACGTTGCTAAATTTAATGGTTCCAAAAGATAAATTGGATCTTACGAAAATATCAGATAGCTTACTCGAAGATTATCTAGATTCATTGATAGAAGAATCCAAATTACAAATCCTTCATGGAAACTATAGCTTACCGTAATATAATACATGCATTAGTTACCTACTTATTATTCTTTACTATTTGATTTTGCTACCTCATTTAGTTTTTCAATATACTCAGGATTGGCTTGCCATTTCCTAGCAGCCTTAATTTCATCAGTAGAATATCCGGGAACTCGTAAACCCCAATTTCTTTCCAAATTCAATTGCACATCCCTAAGGTCAATCTTATCCAATTTTCTATGCTTGGCCAATCGTCCACTAAATTCCACTATATTACGCACAAAATCATCAGCCAAATCTAATAATATATCTTCAACATCATTGTCGACGGGGATTTTCACATCTCCTTGATCAACAGCAATGTTATTGATCAATTCCGTCAATTTTCTCTTTGTCAACACTCGACCATCATTATCAGGTATATTACTTGGGGTAACATTTGGATCCACTGCTGGTGGTTTGTTACTAAGTGCTGATAAATTACTAGCCGTTGGTGTTGTTGCTGATGTTGGCGTTTGGGTTAAATTTGGACGATTCAATTTCGTGGTACTTGCAGCCCGTGACAATGCTGAAACAGCTCCTGTCGCAGTATTTGGAGCTGGACTAGCTACTTTTGCCGTAGCACTCAATGGTATACTGGTCGTAGATTGTGCCTTTTGTTTTGCTTTAGAATTCGTTGCAGGAACGGTCAAGACTTGTTGCTTGGTATTTGGTTTTAATTCTTCCGCTTTGATCAAGTTTGCCTTTTCAATAGTTGGCGTTGATGCCGCTGTGTTTGGAGTACTGTTAACTGGAGTCGAGTTTGCTGATAATCGACCTTGTTCAATCAATATATTTCTCATACGTAGAGCCGCAGTATGGTAATTCTGCATCTGATTACGAATCTCAATCAATTGTTGATCGATTTCTCCCCTCTTGGCATCAGTTGTACCCTCACTATTCTTGGTGGTTTCCAAAGCTTTGACCTTTTCGAAAAGGGTTTTCAATGTGTTTCTTACATGATTGTATTTCTCAATTGTCACTTGTTGTTGTGGTCGTGAGGCTGGTCGTTGTGGGGTTGGTGCTTGGATTACAGTAGACGAAGGTTGGGGGGTTGGAGCTGTTGCATTCACTGTTGATGCTGGGGTCGATGAGGAACTAGGAGCTGAGGCTTGTGTTTGTATTTGACTTGACGAAGCTTGTGGCAGACTAGTTGGCTGTGGTTGACTAGGTGGTCTTTGCTGAACTGTAACTTGTGGTTGACTGGAGGATTGCACTTGGGTTTGACTATTTGATTGTTGTTGACTTGAAGATGGAGTTATCGAACGTCCTTCATCTCCTCCATTATTAATATTCAAGGTGTTATTGGTGTTATTTGTTGAATTCACATTGTTGTTATTGTTATTGTTATTGTTTGGGGTATGGTTGTTACCACTCCTTGCCTTCTGTTGTTGTTGATACTTTACTAATATCCTTTTAATCTTATCAGCAGTTTCCAAATGTTTCCTCTTCTCGTCCTCATTAGTTGTAGTTTTTGCTAAAATCATTTCTTCTTTTAATTTCAGTATTAATATTTTCACTTTTTGTGGATTGAGTTCTGCTTCTGGTGTTGGTGTGGAACCACCACTTCCAGCTAGGTTTCTTTCCGGTGGTTGTACAGCTGATGATAAAGATGATGACGCTGGTGGAATTCCAGATGTTGATTGATCCATTGTTTCGATCACCTTTTTAGTATGGGCCCTTTAGTTGGTGGTTTTTGTTTTGGTAGGAATAATTTTCCGTGTTGAATAAAAAAGCAAAGCAGAAAAATAAAAAAAAAAAAAAAATGAAAACCAGAATGTCGCACACGTTTCAGAAATGTCGTAGTATGGAGAGTTCACTTCCTTTTGAGTTTACATCTATTAATTATCCATTTAATATTCTATAAATTTATAATCTTCTGAATAACATCAAAAACGTCATCATCAAAATGAGTTGCTTGTCCAGGATTTGATAATTTTGCATCAATTAAAGAATCCAAGATTTTTCTTAAATGTTTAATTAAAACACCATTTTTGCACCAAGTTCTAATAGGTAACCAATTGTCGATCACAATACCATGACTCAATTGCCCTTGGTTGACTCCTGATAAGTCATAACTAAAGTCACCACCAAACAATAATATCGATAACGGGTTTGTTGGCGTTATGTCACGAATGTAAAGTTTTGTAGTCAAGTGTGATGATTTGAAAGAAATAAATGAATCCTTCGATAATGACGATGAAGTGACCGATTTGGGTAACTGTGGAGTTTTGAAATCAATCATTTGTCTTGCCTTTTCCACGTCGATCGTACCATCTTCGTTGCTAATCTTGGAAAGCATTGCATCGTCAAGAACGGTAAAGTCGGAATTTTTGTCGTTGAATAAAACTGATGAAGGATGGATAAAGACTCTAGATGCAGGCAATGAGTCTTCACTCTGATCGGTGTTCTTAGTCCAGAACTTTATTTGTCGAGCATCGGGGTCAATTTCTACGGACCCAGAACTTGATTTGAAATATTTGGGATCAGGGTATTGAACTCGTGCAATTTGTGGATAGAAAGAATCGGCCACAATTGCCCTAACCAAAGGCCAATTTGCGCTATTCTTGTTGCTCACATCTTGGGAAGCTTTTCTTGGTACAAATCCTAGTTCACTTAGTAACGACAAGTATTGGGACCTAGTAGATGTGATATCTTTAATTGTGGTATAAGACAAGCAATTCTCATTCAAAAACCTCTTGGATCGATCATTCATGTAACCATCGTAAGCGTTTGCCATGCTTATAAAATCACCTTGTCCACTACTAAAACCCTTTTGAATTTGTTTTAATTTATCCCTCTGCTCATAGCTGCTAATAAATGGACTACCAGTGGAACTGATTGCAGAAAGCGTTAAGCAAATATCTAAACACCCAAAAATGCATCCCATGATTAACAACTTTGCACTTTGTGGGTCTGTGGGC